>WTSP01027790.1:40448-50851 GCA_025331215.1 Actenoides lindsayi | reverse complement strand
TAGTAACTCTAAACATGAGGTGTTATCACTGCTAGCAGCAGACACTGTCTGTGAAAACAGGCTGCTAACTTCAGAAACTGCAGTTAATTAAAAGAACTGAGCTGAAAAGTAAAATTACTAAACAGAATTAGTTCTGTTTTCACTCAAACCAGAACAGAATCAAAATTTGAACTTGAGTGTACTTCATGGTATAGACTTAAAAGTGCAAAAGTAATTTTTCTCTCTAAACCATAAAAGGTTTCCAGTAGTTACCACATATGGGAGTCTACAGTTACAGTTTGTACTCTGTTAAACTGTATTAAAATACTGCTGTGTTAAAAACCCACATATCCATATAAACATGCAGAGCAGAAATGATACTGTACCTAACTGGCTACTGATATTCTGATTAACTTTACTAGTCTACAGTTAAAATTAAATAAAAATCAACTTTTTTTTTGGTGTGGCTTGAGTTTTCCGTAAAATCATGTTACCAAGGGTTTAACCATAAGCGCATTGCTCTTTACCTCTGTTTTTCTTATGTCAAGTACAAGGTCTTTTAAAAACAACCAACCAACCTCTGTCTCTACACAATGAATGCTCCCAGCATCGACTAATTATCTGATACAGGTTGCATCACAGGTGTAATTAAAGTTGTGTACCTTGGGTGGGGGGAGTTGCTTATGATAAACAGGACATTTTCCCATACTTCATTTTATCTGTAGGATTTTAAATCTCTTTTGAATTACAGTTTTCCTTTCTGAGTTTTACTATTCTGTGTTTCCTATCACTCTGAGTATGAAGGAGGAGGATTTTTTGCCAGTAGAAGAACCATTTTATACAATTCTGCACTAAAATGTATTTACTGGATTTTGGTAGTACTTACTGATCTGGAAAGGTGACCTAAGCTGTGCAACTTGCTTTAACAGGTTCCTGCAGTTTTGAATGCCTGCCTTCCATGTGCAGCAAGTACAGAGGCAGCTGATTGGAGTTGGCCAAGTTCTGCTACATCAGTTGTAATTATTTAAACTTAGACATGTGCCAGCTGTGATTGTTGTCTTTCTGTCTTGCTGTCTGTCTGTCTGTCTCACTCAACATTTTGGAAAGGTCTTCTGCTTCCATCCCCTCTCCCCTTTACTTAAAGAGAAAGCAGGTTAGCTCAGAGTCAAAAATGTGTTGAAAATCTTCATGACAGAGAAAGGAAACTATCTGTGATATTTGTCTTTTTTAAATATAGAAGGTTTTTCTAGATATTTTTCCTAAATACGATATGCAAGAGTACTGCTGAAGTTGTAACCCTGCACTAGTAATGCCATGCCCAAACAAGCCCAGTGAATTTTGTGGAGGAAGGATTTAATTCCTGCCTTCCTATCCCTTCAGACAGAAGTGTGCCATCAATAATTTGACTCAGGAAACAAGGAAACTTGAGTAATGAAATTTAGGTTATAAAAGTTTAATTAATGTCCAGTCTCAGAAAATATACATATGTCTGGAGGGAAGAAAAAAAGGAAAGACGAAAGGGAAGCAGGAAGACAGAGTGGTACACCAAGGTTGAGTCAACAGAGGCCCTTCAGAAAAGGGGAATTTGACCCTCATGAAAGCAATACAGAAAGCCATAAAATGCATCAGACAAGCGCATGGGAAGGAAATCAGAAGGGTGATAAGTCTATGAAGCAGATGGTCTACTTCGTAATGTGTTGCCTTACAAAAATAGGAAGTAAGTGAAATAGTTCCTTCTCCAGTAGTTAAAGGAAAAAATTAGGTGAGACTATGGTGGTAAGTGCTCTAGTTTTGTGGGTTTTGGTTTTGTGTTTTCTTGTTTTTTGGTCTTGTTAATAAGAATGAATTACTGTCAAGCTTTTGGATGTGAAACAAAAAGATGCTCAAGTTGGTGAACTGAAGCACAACAAACTGTCATGAACAGTTGGATATCCCAAATAATACTGGCAGAATTTAAGAGCTACAGATTTGTGCTATTCCAAACATGTACATTTTACTGTCGGTGTGAGCAACATGGTAAAATGACAGAAATTGTCTAAGAATAGTCAGTTATTTAATTTGCATAAGACTAGGTGGGTTTATGAGAAAATAGAAAGCAATGATGAAGCAACGTGAGTGAGCAACATGGGGACAAGGATAGTGCATTGGAATAAGGTGACTTACAGAGTCTTACTTACTGTCTTAATTTGTGACGGAAGTGGTCAGGTCAAACGTGAGTTTACAGATAAAACAGGACATTGGTGTAGATTTTAAATCCAGAATTCGTCAACAAAATTTTAAGTACATGGAAGAAAATACATTGATTTATGTTAGTGTTCATCTCCAAAGGATCAAAAACCAGAAAAGGGTAGGGGAAGTGTATGAGACAATGGAAAGGTAGAACATCTCCTGTGAACAATGAGCACTCAGCAAAAATAAATCCAAGGAAAAGGAAATACTCCCACCCACTCTTTTTTTCCTTATCGTTGTTCGCACAAAATTAGTGTTTACATTGAAAAACACACCTCTTTTGGAGGCTGCTGAAGCCAAGAACTCTCCCAAGAATTTAGATGACTGAGACATGTGTATGAGTAGCAAGAAAGAGGTGTTACAGTAAATAATCTGTTTTTAGAGAAATGTGTTTTTAGGCATTTATAGAATTACGGTTTGGAGCATAAGCACATTTTGGAGTTGTGGGTCTTGTGTGGTTTGGTTTTTTTTGTTCCCCTGCAGAAGAAAGCATCTCTGAATATGTTATTAACATAAATGGGGAAGCAAAGTATGTTGTGTGTTGGGGTTTTTTTTTGTTGTTGTTTTTGGGGTTTTTTTGTTGTTTTGTTATAAACATGGGTCAGGTTAGATTCACCAGTAGTCTCACGGGATTCAAAATTTTTTTTCTGAAGTTCAGCCCTACTGCATGGGCAGCTTGTGGCCTCAGCGTGCATCAGATCCTCCTGAAATAGGAGGAACATTAATTTACTTCCTTTCTAAGAAACAAAATAAAAATCAAATGCTGTGTTTTGAATGTTGCTCAACTTTTGCTTGGGACAATTATCAGGAACAACTTGTTTGATGAACATAGTATATTTTCTTTTCTCCTGCTTTTAGGAAGTTGATACAAGGCTGTAGCACCAATGGAGATGTGGGCTTTTAGCTCTGTGAATATAAACAGAATTAAACAGGAATTGCTCTTACTGGAAACTCAACTGCCTTGGCTGGTCAAGTATTTCCAAGCACTAGTGATTGCTGGAGCTGTGTTTCCTTTGTTTGACAAATTCTGGGTACTTCACAGTCATTGATGGCACCAGGGAAAAGAAATGTGAGGAGCTGAGATCTGCCTAGTAGCACATTAATTTCCATCTCAGATATGCTAATGAAAATCTGAGACTGAGCAAAAGCTGGTGCAATAGAGTCATTCTTGAAGTTGTCAAATAACAACTCTTCTTACTGAAGAGAAATGTAAGTTAGTTGATGTCAGGTTGGGCATGTTGGATCTTCTTGTCACTCCTTGAGTTTTCTGAGATGTGCAGTTTCAAAATATGATGTAGAAATTAAAAGCTGATTTTGTAGAACGTGGGTATTTTGACAAATCATGATGGAGAACCATCTAATCTAGTGCAGTTGCAGTCTGGTGGTCATGCCCCCTTCCTGTGGCACAGGGAGGTCCATGGTTTGTGATTATGAAATAACCTTTTCTTTTGATTATCAGGTTAAACCCTAACCAATTACCATTAGTAAGCGTCAAATGGAATGAAAGTTTTTTGGAAGGGCTTTAAACTTTATAGTGCACTTAACAAGTATTCTTCTCTCATTCACTGTGTGTTTCAGAGCACGTCTGCAAAGCAGTTTGCATGCCTTCTGCACTTATGGTGGACTTTTTTTTTACATTTTGTACCTAGGTGTGTGTGTGTGCGCGAATCTTTGATGTGTGAATTGCTTGTGCAGATGTCTTCAAGTAGAAACTCGTCGCTTCAAAGTTGGTATGTTACAGATGTAAAGCACTTTCTTGGGCTTGAGGAGGCCTCATGTCATAGTGTTATCTCAATATATATTTCTGAGGCTTGCAAAAAGAAGGTGCTTAACTTGAACTTTTCTGCTTAGGGGGAAGAAACCCCACCTTTTATTACTGTTTGCATTGTATTAAGGGAGTTAATCATTGCTTATGTGTGTATGTGTGTTGAGAGAGAATGTGTTTGCTGCAGGCAGTAAATCCAACAATTCAAGTTGTTTTCTTCTTCTCTGTGTGCTCAGTGAGATATTCAAGTATGATTTTCCTGTGTTAGGTGCTTTGAAAGCATTTTTAAATCCAGAAGCCACTGGTGAACAGTGTGTTGCCAAAAATACTCTTGTAATGTTTGGGTAGTGGTGTATATTCTGGAGTACAGTAAGGCTGAAGTATAGTTGTGCATCCTGAAACACAGTTAAATCTACCAAAGTGCTAGACGTGGCATCTCATGCATTTGTCAAAAGCAAAAAAAAAAAAATTACCGCAGTTGCATAATTTTCTTCATTATCACTCAGTATTCAGTTGACAATATTCAATTTACTGTAACTGAAGGATGAATGCACAGGTGAATGAAAAGAAACTGGTGTTTTTAACCCTCTGGTAGGAAAGTCCATAGTAGTAGTTTCCACACACCTGGTGACCTGCAGTATGAGAACATACTGTTGTCAGTCTAGTCTGTTGTATTTAATCTTGTATTTAACTGAGGCATTATTAGAGGTGTCAAGAAAGGTGTAAAACATCCCTGTCAGACAAATGTGGGATGATCTTCCTCCTTATTTGTAATAGAAGTTCTTCTGCATCCTTACGAAGAGTGCTTTGTATCTTTTCTAAGTTTGTTTTGTCTATCATGTCTGGCTTTTAAAACTGACTTTTTTTGGTGGTATTTTTTTGTAAAACCTTTTTTTTTTTTTTATGTGAATAGTAATCTGAATGCATTTATTGCAATCCTGAAAAGGATAAGTGGTGTTTGTAGGAATGATTGCAATTTTTGACTTTGCATCTGTTAAATGTAAATGTTTTCATTAATATAAATGTAACAGTACTTGTAATTACAGTGCTGTTCTATTTTTAAGGAGAATATGATATAGCTTACATAGTCTAACGTTAACAAATATGAAAATGCTTTTTTTTCCAAATATACATTTGCATTAGAATTCCTAGTATAAAGGAGAACAAAGTCCCCAGTTAATATTTTTTCCTTTCTTCTTAAAATTGTTGTACAGGCAATTTATTCTTCTATCAAAATCATTAAAATGAGACATTTAATTTTGTTTTACTTTGCCAAAGTAATACAGAAATAATTTTGCTTGTGAAGAATGTAAAAAATGAGGTGCACTAGAAAAGAATATGAACCTCTGAAATATTGATTTCTTTTTTATGGATCTTTTTATTCATATTTATTTGTGGTCAGCTGGAAGGAAGTAAGCACTTTGCATTCCGCTAAGCGTGGAGTGCTTTAAATATGTATTGCTTGGTGTTAACTTCTTTAAAACATTAGTTATGGCTGACGCATCTTGGTGTAGTTTACTCTTCCTGCTAGTGACCTTGAAAGCATGTCTGTGCAATAATTGCTTATTGCTGGAACAAAAGATAGTTCTGTCTAAGAGTTGTTTGAATTCAGGAAGCCGTATTTGCCAAAGTAAAATCTTGGTGACGCAACTATGTCAGGTTTCAGCAGCCACACCCCTGCGAAGCAGTTTGAAGTTTTCAGTTTTAACCTTTGTTCTTAGCTATATTCCTTTTCCAGCAAAACATCCAAGGCAGTTTTCTTTCTTCCTTTTGTAATGGAGCTTTGCTAACGAAGTGCAGAGTTTCAGAAGGAAAAACCAGCAGCACGTACCGTTGAGGATCGCAGTGGTTTTATGTTAAGGTAGCTGGGCGGCAGGAGGATAAATGGATTCCCTTCCCAATCATTGCGGTAAGAATAACTCCCGATATTCTGAAGTATTGAATGGTATAGACGGTGTGGTTCATGTAGAACAGGATTTTGTAATGAGCTGTACTTGATATCTGAAAAGCAATGCAAAGTGCTATCACTGGGCTCCGATTGCCTTCCGTTGCAAAGGAATAGTGGAGCAAATTAAGTACGTACATCTTCAGCACCGTGCTACAGTTTCCAGCGTGGCTCCAGGGTATTGCATTAACATTTGTCTTTGGTGTTGGTGTTTAATGCAAGAATACCTTTCTAATGAGCCGTGCTGCTGAAAGTGCTCCCTCTAGGACGGCACGAATATGTTTTTCGCTGCTCTATGACAAAGATTTGCTTTTCTGTAATTATGGATTTGTAAGAATCCCTTCAAAGTTAATAGCTTTTGGATAGCAATTACTTTTCTGAAACTTATTTTACTATTAATCTGCCGAGCTGCTGAGTTGGTCCCTTTGCCTGTGCTGTACTTGCTGCATGTATTGACCTCTGTTCCTGTGCGATATGTGCTCCAATGAGCGGAGAACTGGGTGTCTGATTAGCATAACTTCTCAGCATTATCAAACTGAAAGTGAGCATGTAATTACAAATTAGCTGTTCTAATTGCTTTGGGAAAAAACCAGAGTTTTCAAAGAGAGTCCTGAAGGATCAGCATTTCAAAAGCAGATCCATCCATTTCTGCCTGGAGCTATCCATATTTATGTGTGAGCATACACATGCAGCTTTTAATTATCAAATACCAAAGTTTTGTAATGAGTCTTCTGAAATTTGCCCCTCAGATGCAAATGCTAATTTTTATCAAGCCCTTAAGTGCTTTAAGCATCCTTTTTTGGAATGTTTGCTGAACACAGAGAGCTGAAACCAAGAGCCATGGTCATTGAGAGCCTTCAGTGCATTGTTAATACTCTTCTCTAGCCAGCTGTGCTGCTAGGGGTCAAATCCTTGTTTACAGCAGAAGCAAATAAAGCAAATGACTTGTGAAGAAGTGATAGTAGTAGTGGTGTGGAGCCTCCATAGTTTGTTGCTGCATTCAGCTATGCCTCATCTTCATACTGTCCTGTTTTACTGCCAAATTACGGGACACCTGTCAAAGACCCTCACTGAAAGCAGTTTGTAATCTTCTGTGGTGAGTTACCTTTAAATCTGGTACCATGTTGAGTACAATGTGATACTCATCAGCACAGTCAACAATTGATGAGTTGAATTGGGCATGCAAAATTCATCATTTACATTTTTCTTTTCTCTAACTTGCTAAGAACGCCACGTTTCTTTATCGCTGCTCCTGCTTTCTCACCTGACTTTCTCCAGGGCTAATTGGTGTTAGTCCTTTCCCTTGGAGGAGATGGTTAAGGGTATAGGCATATGCTGTACCTAGAGGGCGTAAACTGTAGTTTCCATGAGGCATGGACTTGGAAAATAAACTTACAAACCCAGGTTTTTTTTCCACACGCAGGACTGTCTGATTAACTTGATGGTCACCAGATTCAGGAACTTATTTGTTTATTTTAAGATTTAAATGTGGTTACCAAAGTATTTAATGTGGTTTTCCACTGGGGGGGGGGGCGAAGAAATTTCCTCATTGAATGCATTCCTAGTCATTGATATGTGGCGACTTGCCCATTGCAATGCACATAGGGATCTGTGTTGCTCAGTTTGGTCAGAGTTTGCACCTATCTAGGAGACAGTGAGTATCTGCAGGGAGAAATAGCTTCAGCTGTACTTAAAGTAAATGTTACATGATAGATACAAGATCCAGATCCTCAAGAATGGTGTCTCTCAAATGGTAGACAAAAGAAAACAGTGCATGCCTCAAGGTGTTTGGGGAATGTACTTCCACCAGGAATCAGGATAATTGCAAAAGTGTTTGATGTTTATTGATAAAGTTTCCTTGAAAGAATAGATACACTTTTTCAGGGTTGGAAGGGACCTCGAAAGATCATCCAGTCCAACCCCCCTGCCAGAACAGGACCACCTAGAGCAGGTCACCTGTCTATATAATAGTCAGAAATTGCAGGCCCGAAATTAAAATTAAATAAAAAAAAGTTTGGTGGCAAAAGCAGTGAGAAAGAGGAAAGATACATACAGCAGCTGTTATAGATGAAAAACCTCTTTTGGCTTCCAGGAGATTAACTGACTATCACCTTCCTCTTGGGCTGTAAAGTAGTGAACGCTAAGGTGATGTGAAAATGGCATGGTAAAGGACTTGGAAAAAGCATGAAATAATCTAATTTAACAATGTTTTCTGGCTGTGTTTAGTTTTAACTGGTATCTGTTTACCTGGTGTGTGACAGCCTCTGAGAAGGGCTAGGGTATGCTGTGAGGTTTTTTTTTGCTTAGTTAGGAAATAATTAAAATTAAAAGCATTGATAATTGAGTACTTAAATTTATTCTGTGTAGAGATCATCCTTTTACTTGAAGACAGATTTACGTTATATTCACAGCCCGTAAATCATTCTTGCATTGCCTCCCTGCAAGACTATTGGCAGTAATGTACGCTACTCAAAATATGCCTGTTTTCAATTAGCTCGAGGAAAATTCTGTAGTCATGGAAAGAACATCCATCTCTATTACCTGCATTGAGAATTAAACACCCAAACACATTTGCATGAAGATTACCAAAGCTTACTCTGCATAAGTAGTGATTAGTGCTGATTTTTAAATAGTAGAGGATAGGAAGGTTTAACACAACTGCCCCTGAAATGTTTCTAATCCTGAGATTCAGAGCTGCAATCTGTTGTGGAATAGCTCCTAGGAAATGGAGAAGTGCAGCAAAAGGCATTTTCAGCTTGGAAAGCAGTAAAGATTTTGCAGAGCCATCTGTGGCAAGTACGATGTGTGCTGGAGCCGATCGGTCACTGCTGTGGGATGCCAGAAGGCATCAGGCATAATGGCAAGGCAAGGTGCTGCCTCTCTCATCCTAATTCACTCTTCTGGCCAGGCGAGAAATACTGGTATTTGTTGCTTTTCCTCTTTACCAGCAGTTTTCTTTTCTGTACACTCTGTATACAGCCTTCCCCCTTTTTATCTCTGGGGTGAGGGAATTAAGAGCTTTTTAGTTTTGTCTTCTGTCCTCTGTACGACACTTAGGCAGCCTTGCATTTTATTTATGGCTTTGCCCATTTCATTGTGCTTCGGTTAAAAAAGGTGGTTTGGTCTTTGCAGTTACAGGTTACAGCACAGATCGTTCTGTGCTCTCACGGTGTTTCTTGTATAGCCGGTTCCACCTCTCCTGCATCGACTTTGTGCTCTTAATTGGAGAAAAGCAAGAGACATTGCCAGCTTTCACAAAAAGCTTCTTTTCTTCCAAGGGGAATTGAAATAAGTTTTCATCTGTGACTTTTTCTATTGAAAAGCAAGTTTGTGTGAATTGACATACTTGTTAATGGGACATTGTTCATTTCTATGGTCAGTGCTAAATCGGTTTTTGAAGGCAGAATGGGTGATCTTGATTTGTGTGAGGTTGCCAAAGTAAATGTCAGTTGAAGTCTTGTGGTTTGCACTTTAGCTGGAACAATATACCTGGCCTTTAAATAAAGCTTTTTTTCACTGCCTGATCCAGAATGAAGAGCTAATTTTATTCTATTTTGCTGTTAGTGAGCAGATTTATAAGGGTGCAGAATTATAAGCACAACTGTTTTCCATTTTTCCAATGAAAGGGGAATTTACTTCAGCGCATACATTTTTGACATGTAAACCTTATGGCAAAGCTATGACATTTTTGGGTGCATCTTGTCAGCCTGTTCTAGTGGGGAGTAGAGGCTGCTTGAGAGCGTGTGTGTGTGTATAAATTTGGAGGAGTCTGTTTTGTGAACGTATGCCTGATGCTTCTAGAAAGTGAAAATTTCCATAAAGCAATATTGCTACTTGTGTTTAGATTAAAATCATGGTGTTGTTTGTTTGGGCTGCTAGGGAAATGCTGAGCGTGTAATAATTTAACTAGTCACCTTTTTATTGTGGTTGAAAGAAGTGGGTCATTTTGCAATGTGTGTAAAACAGAGAGAAATATACTCTGGGGCAGGATACATTGAGGTTTCATGCTCAGGCATGCAAAAGATTAATGTTAAAATAAATACTTTATATATATATATACACACTATACTGGGAATTATTGACATTTTTGCTAATGGCACGTAAGTCTGGGTTAAATATTTTAGAGATCTTTACAGAGTTTATGGCTGCTCAAGAAGCTCTCTGTGTAGCTGTGTCAGTAGAAAACTGGTCTTTTATTAAAGACTCAGCAGACAGTTCTGGAGAGGCTCTAGTTTGTCATGGTCTGAAATGCCTGACCTGTTGTGCCAAAATCTGTTGTGGCAGATACTTGTTGAGGCACCTTTCGCATCTTGAGAAGTGTAATGCCATCAGTCAAATATTCTTTACTAAACTTAAAAACCTGACTGTGGGTTGAATGTAATACTTAGAGGATCAGAAACTCCCCTTCCCCCCCCCCCCCCCCCCCCCCCCCCTTTTTTTCCTGAGGCGGGGGGGGTGGAGGAGGGGCGGAAAGGAGCGCACTAG
>WTSP01027790.1:16537-40348 GCA_025331215.1 Actenoides lindsayi | reverse complement strand
ACAAAAAATTTATTTTCAAACTTTAACACCCAACAGGGTGTTTAAGTTGAAAACTAGAGAAACAGAAAACCCCCCCCCCCCCCCCCCCCCCCCCCCTCCATATTTTTAGCTGGAAGGGGAGGATTGGAGAAGGGGAGGAAAGTCCTGACCATGATAAGGTGACTTGTGTATGTCATGAGTTAAAGGGTAGCAATACCCTGGTTTTGTGGTTGTTTGGGGGTTTTTTGTTATCTTTTTTGGTGTGTGTGAGAGAGTATATCCATGGTCTCAGGCTTCTGAAGGCTCAAGCAGACTAGTGCTCAGTTCTTATGAATTCATGTACTAGATGAGTAGTTCTCCACTGTAGGGCTTCTGGAAAATGTCATTTGTCCTTTACTTGCACAATAATAATAAAACAAAACAGTAGAGCTGGGAACAGGTTATTTATTACTTAACTATAAGTTTTGTGCTTTAATCACAATTGTATGCTTCCCTTTTACAAATACTTTTACTCTCTTGCCTGTTGTACCCCTTGTAAACACCTTCTACTTCAGGAAAATCTTGAACTTCTAGAAAAACCCACAAGTTTGCAGCAGGAATAGGAAGGGAATTATTTTAAAGGGAGACTCTGTATTTTTAAAATATATATATATAACATACACACATATAAAATATGTACGCATTATATACATACATATAAAACATGCATATCTTTTTAATATGTGTTTATTTCTGTATATATAAATACTTTTTTTGCCAGCGCGCTTCAGGAACAGTTAGTAAGAGGGCTTGTTACTGGTTACGCACGGTGCCATTTGGTGTACCAGGTTCTTTCATTGACAGTGGTCAAGTCTACTTCAATTTGCTGGTAATAGCTTTAGATAGAGTTGAGGCTGACAACTGAGAGAGGTCCTCTTCCTTTTGGAGTTAGTGGGAGCTTTGCCCTTGACTTCTCAGAGGCAGAATGGGTGAACTCCCAGAATAAACTGACATGTGTGTTAAGATAGAATTATGTGCATCTTGGATGTCTTGATATTCTGTTGCTGTCAGAAGTATTGTCTAGAAGAACTTTTTTTCTGAGGGATTACTGGGTTATCACCCCAGCCCAAAATGAAAACTGCTTAGGGTGGGTGCTGTACTGAAATGTTACTGTGGGCCATGAAAGGTAGGCAAAGCTAACACAATGCTTTGGGTTGCTTTTCAAGAACAGAGAATGCTCTTCATAAAGCTCCCTTTTTTTATTCCTTCTAGAGAGCGAGTTCTGAATTTAAACATCCTGTCTCTTCAGGTAGTTTGGATAGAGATCACAGGAGTGAAAGGAGGATGCTCTATGCATGAGGAAGCACTCTGTTTAGCATAGTCAAAGGCTACTATGTACCAAATACATAAAAGTAAGAAAACTGCTCTTTATTACTGAGGGGTTATGTATTTTAAAAAGGGGATGGAGTCAGAAAAGGAAAGGTATGATGAGTTTCTTCCAGTCCTGACTAATAGGATCTCTGATGTTTACATAATTTGTGAAAAGGAAGTAGTCTTAATGGTTTTTCATGGATCATTGGTTTATGGGCTTGGCTCCAGAAAACCTTCCTGCAGAGAATAATTTAGTTAAAGCAGTGATGCTAATTGGGTGAAACTTAGAGGGTAGATGCTCAGCAACTTCAATAACAGGATATTGATTCTTTTCTTGATACTGTCTCTCAAGTCCAGTAATGTTGGGCTTTGTGGCCTTACTTGACTTTCCTAGGTGCACTTGAGAGTTCCATCTGACCTGTTTTGTTTTGTTTTGGTTGGTTGGTGTGGCTGCTTTTTCCTGGAGCCAAGGACCTGTGCATCCACCAAGGTCCATGACGGAAGGCAGAGGATCCTTAGTAAGGCTTCTCGATTTGAAGCAGTGTTTTTTGAAACTCATTTTCCTAAACTTTGTGTCTGAGACACTTTTGGCTCTAACAGAGACAACGTTTTCTAGAAGATTGAATGTGCTGAAATATTTTCATAATCAATTTATAGCAGACAGAATGTGTTAACATGCTGTCAAAAATAGCCACGTGCCTACGGAGGAGGGAGGGGAAATAAAGGACAGAGTTCTTGTGTATAGGACTAACTAGATTCTTACAAGGCAGAGAAAGCAGGTGAGAGAGGAAAATACTCTGAACAGTTTTGAACAGGTTGTATACTGTCTTTATGCTTTTCTTTAATAAAAAACAGCAAAATACCCACCACTGCTCTGTAAAGAAAGCTTTATGAAACATTTCTAGCGCTTTAACTGAAAGCAAAGAAAAAAAAAAATTAGTTCTCCTGCAGTTTGGTAAGTCTAGACTATTTTTTTTCCCCCCCTATGCTGCTTTTTTGCTGTCCTTGCTTGCTTTATCAGGCTTTGAACAGCGGAAATGTGTCTTACAGGTGGTTGACCTGCAAACAGCAACACTTGAACATAAACTGAAATAAAACAGGATGTTAACTCTAGGACTGCAGTATCAGGTTCTTACACACAAGTGGTATCTTTTCATATATACTAGTCTTACACCAGTCTGTCAAGGTCTTTTCAGTGATGTTTGGATCTCATCATTTATACATAGAAAAGAATGAGAAAAGAAAAAAAAATGCTGAAGTAGACTTTTGTCCTTCATTCTTCCTTTCACTTATATTTATCCCCCCACCATCGTAAAGTCACCATCAAGATAAAATCCAAATCAGTTGTGCAAATCAAGTGCACTTTCTTCCTTTCATAGTTCATTACTGTTTTGGACTTGACAGTAGCCTGCTGATTTTGGAAAATTACAGACTGTTTTCCACAGCTTACCATTAAATAATTTATTAAGAAACAAAACAGAACATTACTCCCCACCCCCACTAATCCAAAATAAGTGAGGATGGAGAGCTGAAGTTCATTTTTAAATAGGGTGCAGGCATATTTGCACGTTGGAGAAGAGAAATTTTTTTTTCAAAGTGAACTACTTTAAAGTATTATAGGGTATTTACTTTCTAGTAAAGGGTAAGACTAGAGGTATATGCAAAGTAATATGTAAATATGCTGAAAAAAAATAATTTTGGGGCATGCGTATGATATCTACTTGAGGTGTCATAAAGATACACTTTTTAGGCCTTATTGCCTGCCTTACCAAGAATATGAAAACAGGTAACATGTATGCTGCATATCTTCACAACTTAATGATTAAAAATTACTTTTAGATGCTACTGTATCTTGTTTATTACAACCAGTCCAGATAGTCCTGTTTGCTGGATGTCATGTAAACTTGGGAAGTGAACAAAAATTACCATGAGGCATTTTTAACCAAATTAATCCATTGGTAGTCCGGGACAGTTAAATAAACAAAAGGTGTTGCAGGGAAAATGAGATTCAAATTCACTTTGCAACATCTAGAGTTTGTGTCTGTAATCTGCTAGGCTATGTGAGTCTGATTTGCGGTGGGGTAATTTGGGAGGAATTCCAGTTGAATTTTAAAAATTTATTTCTGTTTGAAACCGAAATCTGAATGAGTATTTCCTCTTTCATTTAGCCCTGAGATTTTTAGCAGTGGGGAGCTTCTTGTCAAAGTGCTTAGTGCATACCTTGTAATGGAAATTGTGGGAGAATGTGCATAGAACAGAAATAGACCCAGCGTTTATCTGATGGTTCAACAAAAAGTAAATATTGAGATTTGTTTCTCTTCTTGTAATGGACTATTAAAGTACAGCTGACTTGGGAATGGTGGGTTGAAAGGGACAATTTCCGCATACAGTCATGTAAGAAAGAAAAGTTTAAATCTAGGTGGGCCTGTTGTACCCTCTGCCAACATGTTCTCACAAATTAAAAACCTTAATAAAAAAGACGGAAAGAGTGAATAAACTGTAGCATGCCCTAGGGAGACAGCAAAAAAAGATCAGAGACCTTTTTTCCTACATCCATGTTATAGCGGGGAATGTACTAAATGTAAATGTCTAGCTGAGTGGGGGAATAGACCATGCCTAAACTACAGAAGTCTGACCCAGGAAAGATACACTGAAACAGTAATAATAAATATGAATGAGGTGCCGTGCAGACTTCGCTTAAGTTTGTTTTCATGTTGAAGTACAGTTTGCCCTTCTTTCCAGATCAAGTAATTTCTCTTCCTTCTTGGAGATGGAAGCCCTTCTGCTCCTGATCCAGGCAGTGGATTGTTGGGAGGGTTCGTTTTTTTTTTCTCTGTTAGTCATCAGAAGCTATCAGTACAGAATTTAAATTACTATAATACAGTATGTGGTGTATTATCGAGCCTCTTTCAACTGCCTCTTGGGAAGTTGGTCAGATTGAACACCTGGAGTCTTAAACCAGGAGTGCTTGGGTTGCCTTTGTTCCTCACACAAAACTGAGATTCTCTCTTGAAATGCTCTCATCCAATTTAACTGACACTGCCACCTTCTTTGCCTCTGTTCTTCACGCCTAAACAAGCTTTCCTTTTCCTGTGAGTCTTCATTTTTCCTTCCCTGCTTTACACAAGGCATATGTACAGAGCTGTGTTGCTTTCAGCACTTAATTGCTAGGCTAGAAGATCCCAAGTGCTTTAACTTTCCATATAAAATAGATTTTCTCTATCCTATATCTTCCGAGTAGTCTTCTCCGCATCTCTTTCAGTTAGATTGGTTTTGGGGGAAGCCATGTGGTTTTGGTTTTTTTTTGTTTTGCTTTGGACTAGGTAGCCACAATATATATAAAATTACAAATGATGATTTACCAACAGTTTATATAATTGATCAATCCTGATTTTAAAAATATTTATTTAAAAATAATTTTGATTGTCTGTAGAACTACTGCACAGCATCAATATCAAACATCTGTTATAAGGGCTGTTATAGTAGGATCCTGTGATATTTTGATGCTCTGACAGCTCCCTTCTCCCTTCTTGTTAATTGGTCTCAGATCATAGCAGAAGTCATTTGTCTTTCATTTTATATGCTTAAATTTTGTTGCATTTGTGCTGCTCCAGCTAGCCTGAAAGACTGTCAAATTCCTGTGAGATGCTTTCAGTAAGAGCAAATTCTTCAAAGTTTGGACTCCCAGAAGTTGTTAGTGGATACCTGCTTTTCTGTACAGTCACTACGGAATTTATTTAATAGCCCCAATCTTAGAAAAACTGGAGAACACAGTACCTTCTCTTTGTCTGCATATATTAGCTTTTTATTGTCTGTTTTCAACCCAGTGCATTGTTCAACTTTAAGATGTTATAGGTCTGTACCTTAAATATTATTCCGTGAGATATGACACCAGTTCTTGCTTTAACTCTGGATTAAGCTCACTGTACTATCCTTTTTTGAGGAATA
This sequence comes from Actenoides lindsayi, assembly GCA_025331215.1. Lineage (NCBI taxonomy): Eukaryota > Metazoa > Chordata > Aves > Coraciiformes > Alcedinidae > Actenoides > Actenoides lindsayi. The sequence continues at coordinate 35,071 of WTSP01027790.1, read as the reverse complement.
AATTACCCAGGTAAAATCAAATTTGCCATGTCTTCATTTCACTGTTCAATTACATTTCCTTAATTTCTTTTGTTCAGATCTAGTATTACCAAGGTCATGCATATGTGCTTCTAGTGCCAAGACTGCTTTTCCTTCTCTCCCAAAATACTTCCTTTTCCTCCCTCCCTCTTGTAATGATTTTTGGCATACCTGTCATTGTTGTGTGTGCCAGTTATTTCAGCGTTGTGGGGTGGAGATTATCCAGATCCCCTTCTTTCTTTACTGTAAATGGTTTAGTTTTGTTTCCACACTGTATGTGGTAATAACCATTACCCTATCCTAATTTTCAGTATATCATTTTATTATCTCTGTTGAAAGAGAAGGCAAAAAAAATTGCTTCAGTGTTTATACCTGCTTATTTTTTCTTAAGCATCTTCATAAACCTCGGAGTGTAAGTAGCTGCCTTTCCTTGGTTTTAAGCTACAGTGCATAGTAACAGTGGTGCCCCCAGTGCTTCCTTTGCATGCTTCAGCTCAAGCAGGCTCCCTCTTGGTTTTACTCTGTAACTTTTTTACTTGGTACCCTATAACCTCTGAAATAGGCTTTTCTTTCTTAAGCATTTTTCTGTTTTCTGCTTAATTTTAGCATTGCGAGTTAGGTTTTTATTCATCTGGGTAGTCTGGAGTCGTCCTCATCAAATTTGTTCTTCAGCTTGGAAAACAAACCCAGTGAGTGGAAATGTGAAATCTGTCTGCCCCATTAACAAATTCCAGTTGTTTCTTGAGCTTTGCCCTTCCCAAATTTCAGACTGTTTGACCTGTTCCTTGGAATGACCAGAAGTGGTCAGGAGATTGCTTGAGCTACTGGTCACCTCTCCTGTCCAACAGTATGAATTGACTTTGACACAGCATTCCTGTTGACCTGTGGCTGATGATGACTGTTGACCAAAGGAATCCTTAAGCTACCATGTCCATGCTATTGCTAACATTCATGGTTTTTTTAATAAAATATGTTTGTTTCCTAGGAGTTCACACTTTCCATTGGCGTTTTATGAGGAGTTATCCGTGGACCTCAGTCTGTGTTTAGATGTAAATCTCTTTAGGATCCCAATGGCTCTCCAAAGTGGGAATTGCTGACAGTCTGTTATGTTTCAACTGTTCTTTATTTCTTAACCACTTGGTATACAGTGCTTCCTCATTCTTTTAGTTTTACATTTTTTTAAATCCAGCTTGAGTATCTTGCAGCCTTGGGTGCCTGTGTTGTGGTTGCTGTTGGTGTATAGAGGATAAATGTTGCCAGTGTGCTGCACAGCAGCCAACTCTGCCTTCCACAGTCAGGCTGATTCTCCCTGGCAGTAAAACATAGTAAGTCAAGCTCTTAAACTCAATGGTACGGTCAATTGCTCCATCTTTCTACACTAGTCGGTTTTGATGGATGAGTCCACTGATGAAGATGTGTGTGTATTTAGTACTTCTCTTCCTTTATTTTTTCTTCTCCCTCATTGACTACCCAGCAATTTTATCCTTTGTGTAAGTATTGGCTACCTCTCAAAGGTTATGTTTCTCTTCATCTACTTACTGTATTTCCTAATGTGGCAACGGCTCGTCTTTTGCGAGACAAATGCTTTTTCTTTTGAATGTCTTAGTTGCCTGCTGTGTCAGTGCTCATGTTGTCATCTTAATATGGAAAACGATTCATCATGCAAGAGAAATGTGTGGCTGAATTCTTTTTTGTGCGTATTTAAAAAAAAAATAAAATTCTGCAAGAGACTATTACTTAAGGACCAAAGACTGCGTGGGAGAGCTGAAATTGCTGGAAACATGTCTATAGGGGAATTTCTGGCAGATTATTAACTGCCATACAAGAACTGTGGCTGTCTAAAAACAAGAAGTTGCATGATTCTTTTTCCAGATGTGATCCCTTTACCTTTAATTGCAATTTTAGGATATGAGAAGGTGTAGGAGCGGAAAGACTCACATAAAATGACTAATCACACCAGTAATTGACAAAATTTTAGTAATGGATCTGCTTGAAGGTGCGTGTACTGTATGTGTAACTGTTAGTGGTTCCTCTCTCTAAAAGTGGAGTGATAGATGTTAATTGTGCTGTGAAATTGTTAAAAGCTTTGAATGGTTGAAATTTACTTGTATGTCTGGATCTGCTATATATGTTGGTATACCATTTCTGAGTGCTTCCTTTATTGAATTGCTCAGACCCTCTTCTGTGCTTCCTGGGTTTTTGTGGCTTTGTCCTGTGTGTGTGTTTTCTGTTTTCCGTTTACTCTCACTTCCTGCCCTCCCTCCCTTTTTTTATTTTATCTTTTTTAAATTTTAGCATTGTTTTCTTTCTGTTGTAAGGGTTTTCTTTTGGTTTATCTTTACATAAGCTCCAGAAGGGTAAGACATCATCAGGTCTGTTCATTGCGAGTTTGTAGACCTGGGTGTGCAGAGGGTGTGGGATAAATTTTTTTCTTTTTTTTCCTTCCTTTTTTTTTTCTTTTCTTTTTTTTTTCTTTTTTTCTTTTTTCTTTTTTTTTCTTCTGAGTTAATGATGAGGAGAGATGGGCAGAAGGAAAGCATTAGGAAGTCGTGATGTCTGGCAGGGTTTGATTACATTTTAAATAACTAGTTGTGATTTATGTTGTTTAGTTTTCAATGAAGAGGAAGAGGAAGTGGGACACATCCTGCCTAACAACTTCTTGTAATGCTCTCTGATTTATCTTTGTACCATGTATAGTAATACTGTTCAGATTATTTTCTATGTCAAAAATGTTCAGGATTGTCAACTGTTGAGAATTCTGCCTAATATTGTCTATGCTGGTTGACAGTTCCAGATTGATTCTTCTCTTTAGACCTTTGTAGCTAAGTAGCCCCAGGCATATTGCTACTGCCCCTTCCTTAACAGCTGAGCTGAGAGTGTTTTTAATGGTAATGATGTCAGATATGGGGAAGAATGCTGAGTGATTCAGAAGGGTCAGGGTGAAACAAGGTCTCTGTTACTCTTTCTAAAGATCTGTGGAGATGTTAGTGTAATCTCCCCTTGACCAGTGACTCATATCAGAAAAAGGATCTCTAGACTTTTGAAGCCAGAAACAACTAATTTATAAATATCATGTTGTCTTCTCACTTCCTTCCTCTCCTTTATGGTCACTGAACAGATACAGCACCTGTTAACACTCAGTTGCATTTTACAGTAAGCACTCTCCAATTTGGTGCTAGGTTCATCCTTAAGTGATCTGCTCTTAGGGGCCAGGTAGGCACCTAGCTTTGTAAGTCATAGATGCACACATACATACATACGTATATCTGCAAATTCAACCTGCAAGCTATTTTAAATGAAATTTGACGTTAAGTTCGGAGCTGTGGTGGTTTAAGGTGCTGCAGAGCTGGCATGGCACGTTGCTCTGTGTTGGTGTCGTTTGTCCTTACAGCTGGTTTGCCCCGGTGAGAGCTCCCCATGTCTGCCATAGCGCATAGGTTGGTGATACAGCTGGGTCCTTCCCAAGGAGCTTGCACACAACCGCCCTGGCAGCGACTGGGGGTTCCTTCATAGGCAGCTACTGCTTGTGAGGGTGTCTGTAACTGCAGTGGGGCAATGAGATACATTGGGGAGATAGCTTCATTAAGAAGTCTGCTAAATCTTGAAGGCCACTTTTTTTTGTCCCCTGCGCAGGTGGGATCTTGTTTGGTCTTACTGCTAAGGAACCTGCTTAACCATGTAAACAGGTTATTTTTAAGATGACTTCATGTTGAGATCTAGGGGCTATTATAACCAAGTCCCACTTAGTCAAGAAAGGGAGCTTTTAGTCTTTATTTGGGAAAGTGCAGATTTTACTGAGTGTTGAGTTCTATTATTTGCCACATGATAAAAGAAGGATTAGTGCCAGGTCTTTCAACTCTGCTTTTGTGATAGAAAGAAGGAGGGGAAAGCAAGAAATAAGTATTTGAAATAAATCTTGTTAATGTTTGCTAATCCAGGTGTAGGCCCTTATCGGGAGTGGAATAAAATGTAAATTTTAAATCTCTTTTCTCAATCTATCCTTTTGATGCTCAGAGAGGACGGACTGAAATTGTGTAGTTTGTGAGAAATCCTGGACTAAGGCTGTATGTTTCTAAGCAGAAATACTAAGAGAAAGTTATTAGATTGAGAAGTGAAAAATACCCTTTTATAATATATCTAAGCACTTCTTTTAGCGTAATAGAAGTCTCAAAACTATTCCTATAGTCAACAATTCATGCTTTAAATAGGCAAGAAAAGCAAAAACAGGATAAAAGAAACTATTTTAAATGAAGTAAAGGTATTTTGTTGGCCCTTTGTTCTACCCTCATTGCTAGTGTTCCCTACCTATTATTTCCTGCTTGGTGCTTAGTGTTGATCATGCCCATTTTACACCTGCTCTGTTCCCAAAACTGTGGAGTTACCACCTCTGTGTGTGTTGACAGAGAGAAGCAAACAGTTTTAGTGTTTCCCTGAGGAATGTGGAAACAGATCCGACCGTTTGTGTGAGTGCTGCTGGGAGTTTGTGGCATCTCCTTCCCTGGTGCTCCCAGGAGATCGTCATTGCTTTGGAGAGACTGTAGGGCTGGTGTGTGTCACAGCTGTCACAGAGCTGGAAGTGGCTCTTCTCTTGTATCTGCTAGAAAAGCTTTACAGCCAAGGTTTCACCTTAGGAAGGGCCTCATTCAGTGCAGGGTTTGGGAAACAAAATAGTGGCTGAAGTAGAGAAATGCATCCTATGAAAAGGAGAGGTTTGGAGGGTGATCTGTGTCTATGTGGCTTGTGTTTTGGTTTTTTCCTTTGTGCATCTGGAATACTGTTGTGTACCTCTTGAATTGTTGGACATGACTAATAAGTGGCTACTTTGCTAGATTTTCCAGTGGTTTGGAATTTTACTGTTTGCTTAATGTGGAAAAGTCATGATTTTGTTTTCATCAATATGCTTTACTGCAAGCAATTATAAAATTGTAATGGGCGCAGAATCCTGGTGTACATCTAGAAGAATGAATAGAAGCAAAAAATATACAATCTTGTCTGGCTTAAACTGAAATTTAGGAATTTGAAATTCCAATGTGTGCATTTGCTGTTACTGTGCAGCCCCTCCTACCTGTGCTGGGAATAATCTGGCAATGCCAGCCAGCTAGAGCAGGGTATGTACTTATTTTTTAGGAGCCTGAAATTGTGTTTGCCTTCCTAACCTTCCCACAGGTTAACTCGCAATTCCTCCTTATCAGTTATGTGTTTTGAAATTACTTTGGAAATGTACCTGCCCATATATCTGACTATGGGTTATTTTGCAGAATGGCACACACTTCACTGCTTTCTGATACAGCCACTTGCAATTCAGATGGGTTAAATAGAAGAGTTTTAAAAGCTTTCTGTTTAATGCTGCAGTGCAATTAAATCCTGGCTTTGTTTGCGGAAGATAGGATCAGCATGCATTGGAACAATCGATGTGACCCATAAAAATAAGAGGCTTTGTTTATTTGGGTTGTGAATATTCAAGTAAGCCACAGTGAAGTGAGCTTTACCAAGAGCTGCGTGTTCCGGGACTGAACTCCAGCAATCATCCTGGTAGAGGAGGCTTTCTGTAGCTTCTGGTGTGGGAATTTTTTCAGCATCATCAGTTCAGTGGCTAAGGGGTATGACGTTGTTGTGAGTGTTTCAAAAGTTTGTTTATGTTTAAAGCCACGCTTAACGAAGTTGTGAATTACAAGGAGGAGGATTTCTGTGTTTCTTTAATAAAACTGAAAAGTTAGCAGCCCTCAAAGTTACAAAAGGAAAAAACATGAAAATCAGACATCATCAGGGCTGCAGTGTTAAGGAAAAAAAATAAAAAATAAAAGCCTGAATTAGCAAACACAAGACTGCAAAAAAGCATTGACTCCCTCCTAATAATTCTGAGGTTGGCCTTGTATTTAAGACCTGCTTCATAGATGATAAAAACTTGGATGTGGCAGATGCCCGTTGTATAATGTATGGTTTAAACAAACATACTTAATTTGAACTGACACTGTTTATAACTGTTCTGTTCAAGCTGCAGTCTCACTGAAGAGCTCCTTCTATCTAGTGACCATGCCCAGCAGACAACCACTCTCACCTATGGGGGGCTTCACGCTGCTCCAGCCATGCCATTTATTGAAAAATATTTTTTCAATTTTAGAAGAAATAATCCCCCTCCCCAACAGGAGGCTGATACTTCTCCCCTCCCAATTCTCTGGAAATGTCATACGATTTCAAAAGCAAATCCAGAGTACTTGATGCATCAGTGGTTTATATCAGCTGTGTTCAGGCGAACTTGAAACACTGATTCTCCTGTACCTCTTCCATGTTTTGTGAAGTCAGCAGAAGGCTTTTGAGTAACTTAGTGCCTTGTGTAGGACAGTGCACTGTCTTGCTTATGCTTCTTAGATTAGGTCATAAAGAAACCCAAAGCAATGGAACATTTGAAAAAAAAAAAAGATAGAAAAATGGAATGCTGTGCTTGGGGAGTTACTTTATATTATCCCTTAACACAAGGGGTGGTATCTACAACAGTACCAGGGCAGCAACCTATAGGAGGAAAAGATTACTTTCTATTATTAACTACAAAAATACTTATTTGTGAGACTTCAATTATACCATCTTATATTTTTTATTTAAGATAGAGATAAAACACAAATGACAAACCAGTAACATTTTCTCTCTAAGGAAAATGTCTCTGATAGTAACTAGTGTTTCAGATTTTAACAATGAATTAACTGTTGTGAACCTATTTTCACATTTACAGTCTCCTAGGAAGCAAAACTGTCTGTAATATATTACTATATAATACAAAATAATTTTAGTATGTAGACTCATCTAATATTTTAATACACATTAGTGGAATTAATCTGGTGCACAAGCAAGTCAATAAAACCTGTTCTGGTCCTACTGTACTGGGTACTCTAAAGCAGTTATTTCTATGGAATTCTTTTAAGTCAGCGTATATTTGGTTTTGTCATATTTATGAAAGTATTAAATATTTTCTAGCGAAACAAGTATGAGAAATCAAACTACTTGAATAACTTGCAAAAGCAACTTTTCTTAAACTGATACACTAATAGTATAAGTAGTTAGTCTTTTTTTTACAAAAATAGCTCTGATAATCATTTGGAACATGATGTCATAAAAGAAGGAATGATACTATCATATAATATTTACTACTGCACAGGTTGTCCAAACGCTATTTAGGTATAGTTTTATTAAAATTTTGTTTTTCAGAAGATTTTTGTATCTATGAATATCCCTCATCTTAATAACTCTTTGGAATTGCCATGTTATGTTAAATTCTATCAGAGTACAGGGTATAATAGACTTGAGGTGAGTCCCTTTTCAGTCAACTGGAGTTTCTCACTGATTTTTATCCTGTCTAGCCCCCACTTCAGACATGGTCTGTGTTCAAAGCATTCCCCGCCATCGACCCAGTACTGCAGCTGCCAGGCAAACTGCTCCCTGCAAAATCGTGCAGCAGGATCTAAAATTTCTTAGCAAATCAAATCTTCCAACAGCAAATCTAGTTTAAACCACTAATTTGCTAATGATCTAAACCAAACTCCTGACTCAAGAGGTTTGTGCCAAGTGTGGGTTATTTCCACTCCTTTTTCTGAAGAGGGGTATGTTGAAAGCAGTTATCTGCAGGCATTTTCTGGTGTGTTTTCAGGGGTGGCTGGATTCATTCCCACAGCCAGTGCCTGGCTCCATTCTGTCTGTAGGAGAGCAGACCTGTGCTGAAAAGCCACTGCACTCTCCCTGCCTGTATCAAGATGCTCCACACCATGTATATGTGTGTGTGATACAGACAGCCCAAAGTGTTGCTTTGGGTTTGAAAATCAGTAAAGTGTTCTTCTAGAGTGGAGGATTTTGCTGTTTAACATTTGAAAATTACTGCCATTGCAGACACAGACAGCTTTTATTTTTAAAGAAAGTAAGCATCCAAGTTTTCTACAGACCAAATACTCCTCACGTGTTGATGTTGACATGTGATGCCCATGCTCTGTGGTCTGAGATGGAGTCCACCTCCAGACTGTTTTGTATGGCTTTTGGGGTGGGTGATTAGGATCAGATTGCATTCAGTTTACTGTTTTGCTTCCAATGTATATATCCTGCCTAAGGATAGCAGATGATTTTTAAATGAGAAAAGGAAGGAGATGATGCAAATAAACCCTGTTCTCTCACTTCAATTTTAATGCCATAGAGCTGATTTCATCAGTGGAGGCAGAAAACAGCAAGATGCTTCCTCCAAATTGCTGTTTAATTTAATCCTCTTCTTTTCACTTCTCCCCACCTCCTTCCAATGCACGTATCCTCCATGAGTTTTGAGAATGCTATGAGAACAAACTGATTTCCTCTGATTGCAGGTATGCTTTCAAACCTGTAATTTGCCTTAATGGAATGTAACACTGACCACTTGATAGCAATGAATCAGATAAAGTCGGATGACTGATTACTCAATCGAATGAGTTATTCACTAAATCAAATACTCCTCCTTTGGTGAAACAAAATATGTGATTAGAATTCTGCTGAGAGACTAGCAAAGGCAAATACTGGAGCATAAATCCTCTGTTAAGAAAATCTTGAAAGGTACAAAGTATAGCTGTTTGTGATCCACAACTGCTGCTTCTTGACCTTGTTTTAAAGGGGCTGGGGGAGCTGCCTCCTTGTGAGCCACCTTGCAGGGTGCTACACACTTTTCAACAAGGAGGTATATAGTGACAGGAAAAAAACTGCAAAGAAGTTATTTTGAGGATTACTTTTGAGATACAAATTGTGTTTATGTTAAAATGTAAATATCCTAGCTATTCAAGTGTAGGAGAGCTGCACAAGTGACTTGCAACAATTCATTGATTACTGATTGCTCTAGTATAATTTTACACTTTATTTTCTTATGGAGTGGCAGAATATTGAGCAATTTGACAGAAGAGTGTTTTTGATTGGATGATGCCTCTAAGGTTGCTCCGTATCTGTTACCTTGCAAACTGAATGCATCCTCTAATGATGCCTAGAGATGCACAACTTTTAGTGAAAACTACAGAAAAAGGGACTGTATTTTTCTTTTTGTTGGTATTTGAGCCAGTCTTCTCACTGGTACTTAATACCCTTCCTTTAATTTTGATGTCCTGCAATACAATTTGGTAGTGCATACTTTTCTGTAGAAGAATTTTCATTGCTGTTGAAAACAGAAAAAGCATATTCATGCTGTAAATACTGCCAATGGATAAATATAATGAAATGTTCAGCATTACAGGTTTGTTACTTTCAAGCAGGTGTTGCTGTAGGCTCTGTTATGTTAGTAGGTCTCTAGCACTTGGTTGAAGGAAATAGCCAAGTCTTCCTGTTTATAGAGATAGCAGGCAAAACATTTCTACTAAATTAAACTTAGTTGTACTGAAAACATAATTTTGCCAGTTGTTCAGTGTCCTGTAAGCTCCTATGTTGATTACATATTTACTGATAAATAAATCACTCTTACAGTTTGTCTTGTGAAGCTTTGTTTTGATGAAAACTTTAAAAAGAATGAATTCTTGTTGTTGTTTGGGGATAAGAAAAGGAAGAATGTGGGAGTTTGGAGGCTTGTTTACTAGACTGAGTATTTAAATGGTCGGATGTGACATGATTTTAAAAAAAATCTTACTTTTGTTAACTGATTTAGAATACTTCACTAAGGTTTGGATATTTTTTTATGTTTCAAGACTGTCTTGAGATCAAGTCTAAGTTACTTAAAAAATTTGGTATATGAAATAAAAACAGACTGTAAATACAGTGATGCTTTATTGTGTCTGTAATTTCAAAGCTGTGTATCCATGTGCAGTTACAATTCTGAGATTCTCCATTTGGGTTTGTGGGATGCTCTAAACATTGTACAAGCTGATATGAGGATAAATGTTTGTAGCCCATTTCATAGTGAATACGAAGTTTAAGTCAAAGTGGTATGTTCGGGTTGTCTGTAGGTTAGAACTTTGGGTTAAAAAAGCAACACCAAAAAAAAAATCCTCCAAGCTTGAATTAAAAAAAAGCTTTGTGTAAAGGTAATTGTCAAGTTCCTATCTAAAAATCCTGTGCCTGAATTGTGATTTTATCTGTCTTGGTCATGTAAACTGTCATGTAAGCAGCTAATTAGCCTACTGACTTCATGGATTGGGGATACCCTCTTGTATTAAGAAAAATACAAATGCTGCCAGAGTATGTATATCAAAAAAATTTGGGGGGGGGGGCATAGTTTTTAATCTTTTAGTTTGCTTCCTGTGCAAGTGTATATATAGATTATTCCTTATGCAAAGACCTCAGGAGCTTAAAGCAATCAGTGCTGTTTTCTCTTCTGCTAGCGAGTAAGTTCCTTTTAATTGTAGTCCCATCACCTCTGGTATTTTTTTCACTTAGATCATGGACTTCCATCCTTCTCAAAGAACAGCTGGGTAAACTCTTCATTTGAGGCTTGATTAAATTCCTGTTAAAGTCATGTTTTCAGTATGTTTTGAGTTGTTCTCTTGTCTTCCAGCTCTTCTTACTTGAAGATGACTAGGTAGATCTGGAGTGCAGAAGCTTCCTGTGGTGAAGTAAGGGCATAGGGAGCTTGATCATACACTGCTGTAACCATCCCCACCTCCTTGGGCTGGTGGTTTTGCAGTGTATGAAAATGCCTCCTAGGTAATACGATACCATGAAATTCCTGCCGCTTCTGACCTTTAGTACGTCTCTGAAGCTTTGGTAAGCTGGATTCCTGGAAAATAAAACTGCATTTCTTAAAGCCACCAAGGACCTTCTCCATTTTTCTTGTGTGGTGTTTTCCCCTCATAGTGTGGTGTCACTTTGTCTAACCCACAGCTGTTGATCTGCCAGTTCAGTTAGACCTCCACAGCTGCACACCAAAGTTTCCCCTCTCTCTTTCTCCTTCTTTGTAATTAGCCTTTTTATTCTTTGCTTTGACCTTTAGCTGTCATAACAGGATTGATGTTCCAGAGGAAGAAGTTATTTTTCCTGATCTATAGAATGGTTTTTCTGACAATATCAACACCTACTTTTGTAGTCAAAAGTTGACCTCATTCTTGACCTGTGAAAGAGCTACCAATTAAAATGGAGGGTTGCTTTTCTCTTACTGTCCTTTGGTTTTCTCCAGAGAGGTTGGGAAAGGTATCAATTATGTCAGTTTTCTGTAACATTACTATTCCTACAGGAAGAATAAATTGGAAATCTATACTTAATTTTGTGTCAATAATGTTATTCAGACTTTTAAGTAAGTGTGACTTCTAGTCTGGCGGATTTAATTTGTTGACTTAGTTGAAAGGTCTCCTTTGACCTTTGTGTGTGGATCAAGCTGGTTCCTTTTAATGACAATTTTTAATCCAACAATTCACGGAACTAGTATGGCTTGTTCTTCCCATTTTATATTCACCAAGTTTTAAAGTGAAGCTGAAACATAATACTGAGAATGCTACTGAAAAACAAGATAAAAACCCAGAAGTTTCCATATTTGTCTTGTGTTAAAAATATACACGTATGTCTTTTATGTTCTTCCAATAGTATAGGTCATAAGCCCTGCCTGAGGATTTTGCAACAGTTCAATCCTATATTTGTAAACAAACCATTATGTTTATTATTGTGACCCATTTTACTGAGTACAAAAATCTGCTTTCAACGAAACTTGAAGGAATGACACAGATATAAAACTGTCTCTACAGACTCCCTTTAAACCACTTTGTTTAGTACACTGTGCCGTCGGAAGGGTAGTTAATTTATGGAGTGTACAGCTGTTATATATACTGTGTCAAAACTGTGTGGCTGTAAATGATCTTTTGATAAGGTCAAACTCTCAAGTGTTGTAGGTGTCAAGACCTTAAACTATTACATCAAATTTGCTTGTGCTAGGTAATATTTAAATCGGAGATACTGTGTTTGTGCTGTGTCGTCACAAACGGAGATGATCACCCCCTCCCTCAGGTAGATTTGGGTTCTGCTGACATATGCAGAAGTCTGGAAGCTGAATGGTGTTCCTAGCCATCTAGATTAAACCAAACTAATGTCTGTGGGTTTTCTTCCTCATTTATGTGCCGTACCAAGACGTGATTATGGCTGAGCCACCCTATGGGATGCATTTCCCATCCTTATCCGCTACCCACTATTCCCTATCTCCCCCGAGTAGCTTTCTGTGTGCAACAAGGATTGTGTTGTCCCAGTGCACTGCTGAGCCAGTCAGCTCCTGTGTAAGTCCTCAGTGCATCCACTTTTCATCTCTCTGTGTGGCAAAAGTGTTTTTTTTTTTCTTTTTGTTGGCATACTCTAAATGAATAGACAGCAATCACTTAACTATAGCTAGTCCATAACATAGCTTTGGTATGACTAAGACTATCAGTCATCTCTATTAAGAATCAAACTTTTGCTGATCATGTTTAGAAAATGGAAGTGCTTCATATTTAACAACCTTGTATGATTTACCTGTACCTTTAAAAATTTAAGTTATGCAAAACTTCTGCGTTTGAAGCTGGGTAGGTTCTTGACCAGGGACAAAAATTACCATCTCAACAAAAATACAGACTGCACCTAAAAAGGATGCTGGTGTTTAGATTCTTCCTTTCCTCAGGAGCACGGTTGCATATTTTCATGGGCTGCCACATGGGATATGTCATCTGGACTGTAGTATGCCCGAAATAAAATTTGCAGGAGAAAATACTTTCATGGCTGTGTTTTCGATTTAATACATTTTCATCTTGTTTGCTGGCTCTTTCTGTATCGCACTTGAGGGGCAGGCAGGAAAGCAGCTGCAAGCAGTCTGCTGTGCAAGTGCTCCAAGCAGGCAGTGGAAGGCACGCTGCAGCTGCGGTTTGCTCTTGCGCTCGGTGAAATACCAGCCTTAAACACTGCCACCCTTCCTACTCTCCACACCAGCCTGCTGCCACCTCTGTCGGGTTGGTGCAGCTGCCTCTCTAAACAAGAGTAAGCAGCTGATGTAGCAGAAAACCCACCTGACAAAAATAGGCATTCGGGTGGTTATTCTTAAAATATGTACGTGCATTTGGAAGGTTTAGTATTGCTTCTGGGTTTTCTTTTTTGAGTTAGCCAATGTGGGCTTCGCGGGGGGTCAAATTAAATTTGTCTGTTCAGATCCCTTTCCTGGGATGACTTGGCCTCATGGACATGGGTATGGTTTACTTTTGGAGGACAGACTCATGACACCTCTTAAGATGTGATGTACACCTATTGTTTCTCTTGTCTTCTGCATGCTATCTCTGTTTGAGAAAAATGCCCTTTGACAAGGGAGCTCCATTTAGAGCCTGTGAGGGGTGATTGAGAATGGCCTCCGGTAGTGCTGTGTGCTCTGTGCCACATCCTCATCCTGCCCTGGCGCTGCTCGCTTAGGACTTCACTCTCCTCTGTGTCAGTTCTTGTTTCACTCAGTTTTCTGGCAATGAAATGTGATTTACAAGTGTAGCTGTTTCACAATCACCTTAAGTCATCCATGGGCAGAGCTGCTGTTGATGGACAGGGTACTCTTCCCACCACTCTTTCCAGAGGGTGCTGCCACCTTCCTACTGCTGCAGCATGGTTTGTTGTGCCATATGCTATATGAACTGGCCTGGTGAGTTTTGAAGTTGATGGGTTAGTTTTCATGTTGTTCAGTCTCCTGGTGTGCTTCCCTGTGTAGCCTTGCAAGCTGTTGCTCCAGGTGCAAGAGCAGGATGAGGATGGCAAGGATGCAGGAGGACAGGAATGCTTATTTTAACAGTAGCACTGCCATATGTCAGCTCTAAGTGACCTTAATCATAGCCAAAGGTCCTGCCTTCTGTCACTCTTGGTATTAATGCTTCAGAGAATGGGACTTCAATAGGTTTTACTACAGTGCCAGCACCTGGAGTGAAGAGGGATGAGCAGAGGCTGCTGCATCCCACAGGTGTTAATGGGAGTACTGGAATGTGTGAGGCTGACCTTGTCCTTCACAGCTTATTGACCCCTGTACACTTGGCAAGTCCTGCTAGAAACAGGCCTGATCCAATGAGCATATTTTAAACCTGTGCTTAATTATTTTTGTCTCATCTGATGAGATAGTTCTGATCTGTTACGCTGGTTAGGTGATAGCAGATAAAACACGGTTTCAAAACCAGTATCTTGATTTCAGAAAGGATTTTTAAATTATAATTATTATTTTTTGTCCCTAAGCAAAAAAAGAATAAAAGGCTTCAAGTTTTTAGGAATTGGGTAGTTATTAAAGAAGTCACTGTTATTTGCTCTTTTCCATGGGGTAAAGGTAGTACTGGAACAGAGATTCATGCAGCTGCTGAAAGGTGATACTGTTTGACCATGGTGTTAATTGCCAACTGAAACATTGCTGCAGTTTCTTTTCAGAAAGAAGAAAGCAAAATAGTTGAAGGATTGTTTGCCAGTGGAAACACGATTAGTTTTACACATTCGAAGAAACAAAATCAACTGGTGCAGCCCTCACAGTTCAACAGCAAGGTGGTCATTAAACTAGTCTCACTACAGTTAACACTTAAGGTTGTTTAGGTACAGCTATACTACAGGTTTTCTGAAGGAAGGGTAGGTAGGGAGAGATTCCAGTAATTCTTTGGAGGGAAGATAAGAATGTGATTGCTGCAGGCAGCAGCTCTTGGATCTACAATCCCTTAAATTTGAAGGAGATGAAGAGACCCTTGTTCTGTTAAAACCAGTTTCCAAATTTCATGTCACTGCAGGTATTTCCTTAGTAGCAGGATCACTTGCCAAGGAAATTCAATAAGTAATCTTCCTCTTTGGTTTTTAATTACTAAAGGTCTTCTGGAGACAAGGTGTCTGTTCTGAAGTCTGTGCAGTTGAGGATGCAGTGGCTTTGACAGGGGCACCCCCAGCTTCCTTAGCTGGGTTTGGGTCACTGGAAGGCAGTGGTTGGGACATGGATTAGAGACCTGCTTCTTCCTTCTCATCACATGGAAATGATGATTCCAAAGAGTTCATGCCTTCCTACAGCTCTCTTCAAAAGCTGGCAGAACCATTTGCTCCCACCTCTGAAGAAAAGGTGGGTTAGACTATTTTTTTGGTGTGTAAAAAGCTGAAATTTGTCTAAAATCTCTTCTTTTGGAGATTTATCATCTGACTGATGCTGTTGTGGTCTTTGAGACATCTGCTGTTCTTACCAGATGTGCAGTGTTCCCAAATATCTGTATATTGGGGACAAACAAACAAGAAACTAATCTGTACTTGTGCAATGTGAGGAGCTCTGTTCCTGATCCTTAACTGGATTTATTATGTTAGGTTGAAGAGAGTTGTTTTTTTCATGGTGTAATGTTGTACTTTGCACCACTAATACCCTGAGAAGTTTTTTTCTAGGCAAAGGTTACTTGCCCATGTCATAGGTGTTTTCTTTTGGTATGTGCCATATATTAAGTACTTGTTTGTGCCTACCTGAAATACTTCAGAGGAGTTACCTCCTCATCTCCCACTATTCAGGTAAAACAACAGCTAGGAAGAGGAGCCTGAGATGGTGTTAAAACATGAAAAGGTTAGAGGTAAACAGCTGTTGAAGATGGTGGGATTGCTTAGAAGACCAGGTATGGGACAGAGCTAGAAGAGTGAAAAATCCTAACAAGAAGTTAAAGCTTTCATGGGAGATTTAAAGCAAAATCAGGGAATTTTGATCCGGCTCCTCAGCCCAGCAGAGATGGGGTGGAGTGAAACTACTTCTGCTATTTTCAGGGTGAGCTGTACACAGTGGGCTGTCTGAAATCTTATTTCAAACATTAATATTCAGAGGATCATTCTGAAGGTGCTCTAATGTTTGTTTTGGTTCCTTCTGCCTTGCCCTGTATGCTCTTGATACAGCAGGGATTAAACTCTATTTAAAATACTGCCCTAATACAACATTTTTTTTCTATGCTGAGGAAGTCCATTCTTTTTAGAGCTAAAAATTATGCTCAGAGATGCCTGGAAATACTAGTATTTCATATCCTTCTAGTGCAGTAGGAAATCCTAAAGTTCTAATACAAAGTGTTCTACTTGCTCTAAAAATGAGACATTCTAAAAAAATGTTATTAGTTTGAACTATATTGGATGGTTTTTTGCCAGTTATATGTAATCCATCACTGTTCAGAGCACTAATTGCCACTTAAAATTGCAAATCAAGCCTCTTTCTGCTCTCTGTGCCAGTCTTTACCAGCACATACAATGTCTCTCTGGCCTTCTGGAGGATTTTGCCTGCAGTTTCTTTCAAGGCTTCATAGTTGTATTAGGAACGATGTTGAGTTTGAAGGGATACCAAAATGTATGTCTGTGCATGGTAAATAAGATTTCTGTGTCCAAACCACCCAAGACAAGACTCTGTGGCATATATTGACTCTAATAATGTGATGCAAGGTAGTGGTTAGGACAAGTTGGGTCTAGGTCAATTCCAGTGCCACACTGTGTATTGAGGCTCATGGCATCATTAGGGCCCTTTCCTTTAACAGTATGCTCTTGCCTCTTACCCTTCATCATCTTCCACCGTTGAGTTTCTTACTCCCTCTTACTAATCACAGTATTTGTCTGGGTGGCTTCATACTGCAGAGCTGTGTTCAGCTGACTACCTTTCTCTCTGTTTAGATATATTTATTTTATTTTATTTTATTTTATTTTTTATTATATCACTGCAGAGCTTGATTCCTCTAATGTGTCAGGAGCCTTTGGAAAAGGAATATACTGCTGAAGTTATGTAGTGTGATAATTCTGTGGAAAACACACAAAACTCATTGTGTGCTATCTTAACTATATGTGTTGTTATTAACCTTTTTATCAGCTGGTTGTGATGGTGGAAAAAAGTGCTGCCCCTCCTTGTTTTTTGAATGGAGACACAGACTTCCCCTGTGTGTGTGTGTGTGTGTATATATATATATTTTTTTTTTTCTATCCCACTGTTGTCTGGAAATCAAAACTCTAATCCAGAGTTATTTAATGTTCTTGCAAAGCTTGAAAATAATGAACTATTTGAAGTATGAGAGAAGAGGGAAAATATATGCAGTACATAGTCATGAACAGTTTTGTTTTGACATTTATCTTGCTGTAGTCATTCTGCTAGTTGGCTTCAGGCACGGCTACCAAAAGAATGAACACATGTTGCATTCATTAGTTTTCATCTGGCTGTGTTTCATCGTGCAAGACAGACGGAATCATGATCACGCTAAATAGATTGTAATGCGTTTGTAATAAGAGTTCCCTTTTGCTGAATAGAACGATAGCTTTGCAAAGCTGCTGCTTTTAACCCGTGGTATTTTGCTTCGTTTTAATATAACGGATACGAGTATATTGCCAGTGATGTCATTGCATTTCTGTCTCAAAAGATGTCATATGAAAACTATTCAAATATAGTACTAAAGAAACAACCACCCCCTTCCTCCCTCTCTCTCCCTCCCTCCCTCCCCGTGTGAACTTTTCGTGTCACTTCATAGATTGCCATTAGATCTCGTGGTCTTTCTGACACACAGACAAACACGCTTCGAAACAATAATGGCTTATCTGAATTGACTGAGTACGAAAATCCTTTTCGTGAGCCATTTTTGGTGGTTGTGTACACTCAGACCAAGGGCAAATTGATTACTGTTGGCTTTTTCTGGTTAATGTGACAATCTCGAATCCAGCCGTTAAGTACCTGGCGGTGCAGCAGGATCGGAACGGATGGCAGGTTGCCTGCGCGACAGCCCGGTCGCTGTGATTCCGTGCGGGAATGGCGCAAGACCCCGTCTGCTTGCAAACAGCTGCCAGTTCCCTGCGCGGAAGCAGGTCGGCGAGCTCCGCTTCTCTTAGGAAGAGGCATCTAAGCCGTAACGCCGTGGTGTTGAGGGACAGCAGCGTTCCTGCGCTGCCTGCGCCCAGCCAGCGCCTGTGCAAGTGCATGGCTGACGTCTGAGAGTTAGCCACTCCCTGCGGCAGCCGACGAGTTTTGTCCCTGTCCCAGCCTCTTGCTCTCGCCGGGGCTGCGGGGAGAGGCGGCGGGATCAGCCGCCTCCGACAGCGCTTTGTGGCCCGGGGAGGGTCTCCTCGGAGCCCGCGGCATGCTGGCTGGGCCGGGCCGCGGGGGCTCGCCCTGAGCCGTGTCGGGAGACTGGCGGGGAGCCGGGAAGGGGCCAGCTTGGCGTCGCTGGTGGCGTCGGTGGGAGGAATGGAAGACAGCTTGCCCTGCCTGGCCGCAGCTTGCGACCCCTCGGCACTCGTCAACTTCTGCACGGGTAACGTACTGGTGGCCGGCTCCGCCTGGGGAGGCCACGGTGTGCCTGGGAGGGCTCCCTAGAAATGACCTCCAGCCAGCTCTTTTTGTCTTGCAGCTCCCTTCCCTGGGGGGGAAAAAGGGGAAATCTGTAAAGTAAATACCGGGGTAAATATTTATCTGTGTGATTAAGTTAACTCTGAGCCCTCCGTTGGCAGGCAGCCGGCAGAGGTGTGCTTGTTCAAAGGCTGAGGTGGCTCGCTGCTGTGCAGCATCCTAACCGTGAGAAAATGAGGGGGGGGGGGGGGGGGGAAGGGAAAAAGAAAAAAAAAAATGTTAGCCGGCGGGAGATGCGGAGCAAGTGGGAGCTGGCGATTTAG
>WTSP01027790.1:0-16437 GCA_025331215.1 Actenoides lindsayi | reverse complement strand
CGCGCTTGGAGGCAGCCGCATGGGTTGGACTTGTGCAAAGGCTGGGGGGGCGCGCTGCGGTGCAGCAACCAAACCTTGGGAAAATGTGGAGGGGGGGGGGGAAAAAAAAAAAGGTAAAAATGAAATACAAAAATTTGATCTACGTGGATAGCAGAGATAATGATGAACTTGAATAGTGGCTGGACAGGCAGCTCCTGGTGCGGTGGCCCCTGCGACGCGGGTGCTGACCCTGCCGCCTCGGCAGCGTGGCTCCCACCGGCCGTCCTAGCGCAGCCCTGAAACTGGAAGGGGAAGTGTTCTGCGCAGGAGACCCTTTGCAGACCCTCAGGAAGGAGCTGCGTGCCCAGTGTTTCATTTTGACCTCCCAGTTGTATGCCTTACAAAAAGAAAAGTCGGAGGAAGCCCCCGCCGGGAAGCATGGGCTGCGTGCGGGCCACTCAGGCAGGAGGCAGTAAAGGCTCGTTCAAAGTAGGTAGTTCCTAACTCTTATCTGCTACAGCTGCAACTCTGTGCATTGCCGTACTTTTCGTCCGTGAGTAAAACATGGATTTGCCCTTCAGAACTAAGTTCACCCCCCCGCCTTTATTTTTACTAGTGTCGTAGTAAAAATGAAATACTTCAATGCGTTTTCTTTCTTTAAACAGCTGCTATCAAACCAGCTGCTCTTGAGCGTAAATCGGGTAATTAATTGCAGTATTCTGGCTGTGTTGACCAAAAGTATGTAAGTTAAGCCTTAAAAAGACCAACCAACCATATAACCCCCAGCAACAGATCGGAGATAAAAAGTATTGCTCTTGTATAGGGTGGAGAAGCGTGGTATTGCTAATGAAACAAACATCACTGAGCAGCTCTTCTTTGTTTGCTGATTCATGCCGTGCGGTTTTGGTACAAACACAGCATCTTGCATAGAAAAACTTACACTTCTGGCCTACAATATGATGGTTACAGGAAAGTTTGCTTAAAAAAAAAAAAGTGAAGACAGGTGTATAATGCATAGATTTCTGTGTCTTTAGTGGGAGAAAGGAATGACCTTGCTACAGGGTACTTTCTTAAAGTGAGCAGTGCACTCTACTCTGCTTCGGAATTCAAAGCATTCGGTGTAAAATTCAAGATGTTGTAACCCTTGGGGAAGAGGGAAGATGAATTGGGAATTATAAAATTCCAGGTGCTTCGTACAATCTTTTACAGGCTTGGAAAGATTTTTTTTATGGTAGAAAAGAAAGGCTAATGTTTAACTGTTTTATCTTCAGAACAAAATTCAAATGAGCAGCAATTTTCATGGATATAGCTTGCAACTCAGTTACTGAGGAGTAGAGGTTTATGTTGAGGCATTTCCATTGACTTCAGTGGCTTTTAGCAAGAGTTTTTGTGTTTGTCTGTGAAAAATACAGCAGTGTCTCAGACTAGAGCTTGAGGCAGACCTTAAATTTCAGAAGCAATTGTGGCATGATGGACTTACTGTTGAGATTTGTCTAGAAATTCAGCAGAACAGGGTACAAGAAACACATTCTTTTCTCAGTGCATGTGTTCTACATTTTCTTTCTGCATCTTATAAAATAGTTTTGACTAAAATCTTGATGCAAAATTGAGAATTTTGCTGAATAGGAATTTTAAGACAGCATTTTTAATTAAAGGAAAATGTGGCTTTGGATACTCTTAGCAGTGTAATATATTCTGGTGATTTAAATCTTGATTCCTACTTATATTGTTAGACCTAATGTTCCTTTATACAAAGTTTTCTGAGGAATGTGTGTTGTCTGGCAAGTAAACTTACAGTGATAAGAAACTGATATTATGGAGAATTAACAAGTGCTATGTTCATATGAAACTTCTAACCTGATCCTTGCGTTGAGGGCTTTTAGCAACTTTTCAGTAGTAACAAGAGGGGAAAAAGCCTGAGATAAGCTCTAGAAAGAATTTTTTTTTTTTTTTTTTTTTGTCATACATGCTTATTCTTGCTTTATTTGAAGGACGTTAAGACATTTTACTAAAAGTAGGGTATTTTGTATGAGGTTTTGGGGGATAATTTAATTCTTTTTTTTTAGTAAGTATCCTGTAATGAGCTGCTTTTCTATAGGTACTTCTCTACCTTAAATTGTGATTTGTTTTGTGCACAAGTATCATTGTACATATGCTTAATTGCTCATTTCTTGCCAAAGCTAAAATTAAATTCCTGAATTCAGCAGTGAAGATCTAGAACTCCCTTTTAACATATGGGTTATCAGTGCTGATGGGTAGCTTAATCAGGTCTTTAAAAAACCTTGTTTGGTGATGACTTCTTATTTGTAGCTTTTTTTAAAACTAAAGGTAAGACAAGGGCTTATGTCATAACCTGTCCCTTCAGAAGGAGCTTAGCTATCAAATTAGGTCTGGGATAGAATTTAGCTTAGGTGATACAGGATAGAAACTTACAGTTTGACCAAGGAAAATATTTACCTGCAAACAAAACTTTGGTTTTGCATGCTTCTTTATTACATATTTTCCTCCAATGACACTTGGTGTTGTAAACAGTATTTATAAATGGGAAGAAAGTGTCAGTGAGAAGATCAGTGTCCCCAAGTGTGTAAACTTTATTCCTTTCAGACTCCTAAATTGATTTAGATACATGAAATTTTTTATGTTAAGACTAGTAGAGTTAGTTTAGATGTTGTTTTACAGTGGGGATTTGCTGCTAAAGGTGACAAGTGTTGTGGTGGCTCTGCTGGCTTTCCACAGGAATGAGACTGGGTCTTTCTTTGGCTTGGTTCTGCTCACCGAGGAGGCCACTCCAGCTGACAGAGGCTTTGCCCTTTACCTTGCTGTCAGAGGGTGATGGTGGCCAGCGCATGATGCTGCTCCTGCTGCCTTGCTTCCCTGTCCAGGTGCTCATGGAAATGTACTTACTTCAAATTACTGCTAGACATAAGGAGCTTTGTTTTAAATATTTACATGTTACAGGGGCTTTTTTCCTTCCTAGTCCCTGTTAGGTAGGTAATACTAGACAAAACTGACATAGAAGTCCTACTTTCAGCTTAATATTTTACCTAAATGGTTAGGTACTGGATGAGGACCAGTTAAATAAACCAAGTATTAGCCTATTTCAGGGGATTACATCTTCCTAAATACTGTTTTTCTTAGTCTTGGACTGCCACAACTACGTTTATGTTGATGCAGTGAAGCCTTTTTAAATGAGACAACCTTTGCTGTAATTGCTTTGAAAACTTTTGAGCTAGCCTTACTGTAGCTGCTGTCAATAACAATGATGATCAATGTACAACTCCATATCACTAATACTTCTAAAAAAATTTAAAAATAGTCTAAAAAAGTCTGTATGGTCTTAGTTGATTCACCTAAAATGTTGCAAAATTCAGTGTCTGATTAAAAATAGAATTTGCTGTAAGTTTCAGTGCATTTGACACACAGTTTGTCTATGTGAGATTCAGTGTTGTCATAGTTAGTTTTAAAACTACTTTAAATTATTTGTTCTGAGTAATTGTTAAGTAATCAATCCACATTACCATTTCCTTTTCCCCAAAGTATCAGACTCAGAGCAAGCACTTCTTCCTTCAGTTGATAAATTTTTACAAAGGAGGCAAGAGTTCCTGCCAGCCTGCCTTACTAGCCTATGTTGTCTTACGTATTGTGAGAATTCTAAGTGGGAAGACCAGGGAAGGCTTTTGACATACTGTGAGCATGCCTATGGGTCTGAATCCACTGTTCAGTGAGCAGCCATTTACACTGGAGGATGAGGGTCAGGATTGCTGAGTGGCCCAAGACGTGTTGAAGCAGTTTTGCTATCAGGAAGTTATATTAGTGAGGAGGTTTAAAGAATTAAAAGCTATATTAGAATAGTATTGTCCACAATCCTGGGCTAGAGATGTGTTAATAGTTCCTCTGAAGTTGCTTTCCTGTTTTCCAGAAGAAACCTATTTGATAGTATCATGCTTAAAGAACCACAGTGAGTTTTCTGGGTGAAGACGACAGAGTGTTTTATTTTCTGGAAATAATTAAATGCCTGGCTATTCCACGAGAGCTGGAGGTCCTTCTCCCCAAGGTTATAGTAGTCCACGTGCTTTAGGCTGTACTTTGGGACAATTCTCTGCTTCCTGTTGATCCCCCAACAGAAGGGGAAATTGGTCCCTACCAAGGGAAACAGTAGTCACCAAGAAATGAATGCAAAGGGTTACATTTTTGTAGACCTGGCCAGTCATCCTTGTAATTGAAGGGCTTAAATGCCTGGAAATGGAACTTTCTGAATGCGGGGACAGATGGGATATTACTCTCCATTTGTGTGCTCCTTTGCTTATCATACTGTACTTTATAGAAGGAAATGATGACAGCCACCACTCTTTACTTGCATAATTTTCCACATCAGTTTGACATCTTCAGCTCAGATCCTTGTCCTGTGTCTAGAGGTGAAATCACTTCATAGCTTGTGAAAATACCATTGCTGCCTCTTATGCAGCCATAAACCTACTAGAATTTGCAGGACAACGTATACTTGGTTTTAAGTTCTACGTCCTTATCAGGTTAGTGTAGTTTTATTTATCACCTTCCACTAACCTGACAGAGTTAAATGAAGCTTTTATTGAGTAGTTATACTGAGTAATTATAAGCACAGTTAGACTAAGTGATACTTACTTGTTTTGTGAGTTAGTTGAGCCTAAGCTTAATGAAGTGATGAGCTGTAAGCTACATGGGCTAGCAGGTTCCAGACTTCATTACATTAAATTCTTTGTCCAAGTCCTATTTCCTCTTCAGATACTAGCCCCTTTCCAGGTAACTGAGAGAAGGAATGCGATGGGTCTGACCCAGCCATGTACAGTGCAGGCTGGCGCGGTGGCGTTGTGCAGAGCTGTGGCGATTCCTCTACCCAGGTCACAGTGTTTGACTGCACGTCCCCGACTGGAGTTGCGCTGTAAATGTTTCCGTGTACACAGCTCCTCTGTACACTTGTGGACTGAGAAACAAAGTACATACTTTGGTAAATAAAGGCATTGTTACTCTATAGCATGTGACTAAATATCTGCAGTATTGCACTGTAACAGCAGTGCGGTGTAGATATGACATAAAATGACAAACATCATTAAGGTCTGTAGGGGTTTTCATCTCGCATCGTTTAGAAGGTTAATACCCTGACTCAATGGAGAAATTTCCTTTCTCTCTCTAACTTGATAGTTACTTTTAAAAAATGTGGTTACTGTTTTTTGGTCATGTTTCTTTTGCTTCATCTCTTTGGGTGTCTATCTTGCTTCTATCAGTTCTAGGAATACCTATCTTAGTCATCAAAAGGCAGTTGAGAAGATAATGGTGACTTGTGCAGGGTAACAGCATTTTCTTAGCAGTCACAGAAAGTAATTTCAAGGTGAAAGCTGCAAGCCAGACTCAAAGTTGATAAAGCATCAAAATTGGTGAAACATCAAAGGTGTAGCTGACACAGCACACTTGTCAGTAAAGGTCAGATAAAAAGATTCAGGCTGCACAAACTTTTCAGCACGGAATCTCTCTGCTCAAATTTTGAGTAATGCCCAGCTTAAAAAACCTAAGAAAGTATCTTTATGAACCCTACATCACACCCTTGCTTCACACAGATAAATAAATTAACCAGGAAAGCGGCAGCATTGAAAATTTCCCTTTAGCAGCATGTAGAACTGAAATCCTCCTTCAGCCTCCTCCATTCTACAGTGCCCCATCATGTCTCTTAGGAGCAGAACTTGCAAAGAAACACAGAAAAACTGCTGGATGTGCAGATCTTGCCCTGCGAGCGATGGAGGGGAAATGACCAGAGGTGACAGTTATTAGTCACAGCTGTTTATTGTGTGCTAAGATGCTGGGATATAGCATAAAACCAGATGGAATTTAGGTGCTGTCTTCTGCCTTCTCTGTTCTTCTCTGAGCGTGTTTTTCTGTTTTGGTTTTGTTTTGGCTTTTTTTTTTAATATGCTCTAAAAATGCATTAATTTGTTGGGTTTTGCCTTTTTTGCCTGTGATGCTCTTCGGAAGCACGTACAACTATAAGAATACTCGCAGTTAGATTTCTGATACCGATGAAATGCATCAAAGGGAACGTTCCCTTTCATGAGGAGCTGATTGAATTGGTCCTTCAGGTTTTTGCCTGCTTCTGCAACTGTTGCTTCTACCCATTTGCGTAATGGCTTAAGTGGCATGGTGTCTTGAGTGATAAGGTTTTTCTGGGGGGTTGGTTTTCTTAGATGATAAAGAGGCAACAATCAGAGATGGAAGTGGCTTTTGTTTCCTGAGTAGCTTGCACTGATCATGTACGATTTCTGTATCAGGGTCACATTACATGGGTGGTGGTAGAGTGTCCCTGGGGCCTGTTGGGCAGGGGTTTTGCAGGAGATGGCGGGGGCAAAGCTGTGGTGCTGGCCCTGCTCCCTCTGCACCAGAGCAGTGACACTGCTGGGGCAGGGTCACTTCTCCTTTCTGCCCGTGAGTTTGTGTGGGGAAGTCCTCCCTTGCTCTCAGAGGTGTAGTGCTCTCGAACAAGGTCTTTTTGCAATGCAAGTTGCAGGTTGCAGAGAATGGTCACACCTAGAGTGTGGGCTTGCACATGAGTTGCAGAGGGCCAAATGAAGGTGGAAATTTACAGCATGTTGCCACAGTAGGTTAGTGAATGTAGATTAGTAGGTTAAACTTGGCATTTAGTCTTGAGTAAAATCATGCACTTGAGTAGTTACTCCATGGAAGCTGTGATGAGATTAACTCCCTCTTGGACTCACTCCCTGGTAGTTTGTGGCCATACTCATACTAGCTCAGTTTTCAATCTTTCCTGCTAAAGCTAAAAAAAAAATACAATTTGTAAAATAAGATTATTGGAAAGGTTAGAAGATGCTGAAAATGCATAAAGCAATTTTGTTCTTATTAATTTGTTTGCTTGTGGGGATCCTTTTCATTCATGAAGAATCCTGTTATTTTGGCTGGCAGTATTATGCAGAAATAGCATGCTCCTGGATCATTCTTTCATATGTATAAATAGCTGAATTAGTATAGCTAATGCTTACTAAGTGTATGTGGAATTAACGAATCTTACAACAGAAGCATTAAAGGAGTAAAGTGGATAAATCTGTGGTTTCAGATGATAACTGCTTTCAGAATAACTACTATTTTTTTGGCTTTAGATTGTTCCCCCCACAGATATCACACAAAGTTATAGAACTCTCTAGGATTTTTAAAAAGCAAGAGAACTGAATTGCAAGCACTGGAGACCTACAAAGCAGAGCTTTTTCCCCGTATGTTCTTCACTTCATTAGTTTGAAGTGTATTAGTATGAAACCATAAAATTTCTTTCCATGGGTTGTAGGTAGCCTTTAGCTAGCATTGCTGTTCCTGATCTGTTAAAAAAAACCAGTAAATGTACTGAAGAGAAGGGCTTTGAGGTCAGTCCGTGAGGAAGCGATGACTGATGTGGCAGTGGCAAGGTGAGTGGCAATATAGAGGCTGTCTGGTTGCATCGGTACTGGTATGCGTTTGCAGCAAAACATTCCTGATATTTTTGAACTTGTGTACTTTAGCACGTAAAAGATTCCTCTTTCTGAGGAGGCTTTGACGGATGTCAGTTCTTGATTGATTAATTGATGTCTTGATTTCAGGGAAGAAGGAGGAAAATGGGAAAAATACGCAGATTTTTCCTGGTTTGTGACACTGCTGTTACTTAGTCCTGCCCAGCTTTAATTCTTGTTTCCCTATCAAATATTTGTAGTACTTGACCACTTCTAATACCAGGCACATCCGTGATCAATCCTGTCTCCGTTGGTGTTTGTCGGGATATTTTCTTGTCCTAAAAACTGTTGCTTTGTAGCAAACCCAGAGGCTCCATCCGTGGAAAAAACATATAAGTAATCTGTTTATGATATAAAACATGATGTATTTAAGCAACTTTGATAGAAATATGGTCCCTTTTGAGTTTACAAAATTTGGCAAATATTATTCCTAAGAAATGTCTGTGTTTTCCTACAGGATCCTTTGAGAAGGAGGGAGAAGGTATCCCTGTGAAAAGGCATGTTTTTTCCCACGCAGGCAAATTCCATACACGTATTTGTGGTGGTTTCATATGATTTATTAATAGCGATTGTGACACTTCAATTTTGTGTAGGTCTTCTACATAAGTTATGTTCAAGGTGAAATTTTAGAAGGTTTTAGCCTGCCTGCGTCATCCGGAGTGGTTCTGTTCAGTGATTGATTTTTCTCTGGGAACTTGTAGCATCATGTAACATTGTTTCCGTGTGTCTGTGTTTGCTTGCGGGTCAATCAATTCTGAAACCTGCTTTGTGGCTTAGACTAAATAAAGATGAGACCTAATTCCTCCCTTTCCAGTAGATTTTTCTATTTTAGGCATAATAGTGGCAGGATTAGCAAGTGAAATTATTATTGAAACTGGCTTCATTTTTATCTATTAATTTCTGCAGAAGCAGCCCAACTGTAGTTTTTTTTAAGATACATGTAGTCACACTTATAGAAGTCTGTCATGCTTCTTCATCTTCATGAATTAGTTGATTTTCACAGTTACTTCATTTGTTTGTAGAGCATTTGTGGAAACTTATTATTGATAGTGTTCTTGCTAAGGAAAACATGGCAACACTTGATGGTAGATCTGCATGCAGCCTGAAATGTTCAAAAGAATATCTTCCTTTGTAAAATAGTAACCATTAACGTTAAATATTTCTGCAGCTGTTCAGCTGCAGTGTGTTGCAGAGTGGCAGGATCAATGACCAGGCAGTCAAGTGTCCCGTCAGGCAGCAGCAGCTATAGTGTCAGGAAAGGTGTGAGCAATGCTTTCCACCCACACCTTGTTTATAGGTGTTAACTTCAAAGCTTTGCTGGGGCTGTTTAATTGATAACATTATAATAATAAAAAAAAGGGAGCTTAACTAAAGAACGAGGTGGTTTTTAAATTGTGTTTATACTCTGTTCCCCTTTTTAGGGTGGCTGTTGACTTATGCCGGTATAGATATTTTCTGCTTGCTGTCTGGTCTGATATGTTTTCTATGAGACACAGTGTGCAAATATTCCCTTTATTTCTCAATACTTGCTCCTCTGTAGTAACTGAAGTGGAGATTGTGACTAATGTGTGATGAGTAGCTGCAGATACCACCTTACAGGTTGGCTGTGTGGGAGTCATGCGGCTTGTTCTTTATCCTCGAAACTAAGCGGATAGCTTAACAGTGTCTGTACTAAGACTAGTTTGTATGGAGACATTTTAGTTATTTTCTATGCAAAAAACACCACCCCAAAACTGCTGTTGATTTGGTTCCACCTGGAGTGAGCATTAGTTGCTGTAGGGGTGTTCATCTAGTGCTGAAGGCGCAAGCAGTTGCAGAAGTTGGGGAGGCATCTTGGTGTAGGTAAACAAAGGTGACATCTTGACTATTGCTGTTGGAGTTGTTGTGCTGGATCTAGCTTGTGATCGGAGAGATTTAGTCTTGCGCTCCCAAGAAACAATGGACTTCAAAAAAATATCAAAAGCAAACCTTAGGTCTCTTCTTGTCTACACGATTCGGACAAGGTTTAAGGACTGTGAGAAGGTATCCTCTGCTGTAGCAGCAAATGTAATGTTTTCAACAGAGAACTGGGATAAGGGGTGCCTTCTGAAGGAGACACTGCCTGCTGGGATGGAGCGTGATGGGCATGCAAGGACAACCGGTTGCCCTGGCTGTGCTGTGGCATTGCCTCAGCTGTGGTGGGCGGTCACGGGAGAAAACACTGGAATTAATGCTCCCTCCAGAAGGCTTGCCTCTTAGTAGAGCTTATTTTTTAGAAGCGAGGAAGCATATTGTAATCCTTAGCTTCTGGATAAGAAAATGGAAAGGACAGCAACATTTCAACGTCAGTTTAGCTTGTCAGAGAGAAAGCTGGCATTTTACTGAATGGGCACTGGTATTGAGAGGTAATAAAGTGGTGGCCACATAGGGCTGTAAATAAAAGAAAGGAATTCCTTTACCTGAAATATCAGAAAACTAAGATGAGGCAGCGAGTTGCTAAGTCTGTTTCCAAACAGGTTTTACCTTTATCTGAAATCCCCATGTCCTGTGACTTGGAGAGATAAGAGCTGTCAAATACCCTGCTGTGTACACCGGTTCTGGTCCCTCTCTCCTCTTCTGGTGTAAGTGCATTTGTGCTGAGCACAAAAACCCACTAGATCCTACTCTTCCCAGCAGAGCTGAAAGGGAGGCCTTCCCACACAGGGGAGAGGGTGCTTTGGGAGGCAAAGTGCCCAGGGGAATGCCAGCACCACAGAACCAAATTGCAGTGGGTTGGTGGCCTGTGGGGAGCAGGCAGCCTCGCTGGGAGGTAGCACAGGGCTCTGTCGCATGGGAAGAGCTTGGCATCCTGCCCTGCTGGCCTGGCCTGGCACCCATGAGAGATTTGCTGTGAATTTGAGAGCGCGCTGATGAACAGGGTTGTCTGCACTTTAAGGATCAATTTTGAGCCTGAAATGATGCTGCCAAGGACAAGCTTGGGCAGCTTTCCCTTAAGCGTGAAGGAAGATGAAAGCGAGTGAGAACAGCATTCACCGCACTGTGTGTTTAATATCAATATCAAGAAATTAAGCTCTTTAATTTGCCCCTAACAGATATTTTTATATGCACATCCATCATTCCAATAGGAGACTCTTCCTGTTGCATAAACATAATACTAAATCTACAAGATAACATCGTATTGTCTGTGAAACACAAGCAGCTGCACAGCCTCTGCAACCCAGATTCATAAGTGGACAGTATGGACAAAAACATACATCTTTGAGAAAGGAAGTTAAGAAAATAGGCCAGCACTCTCATTTTCCTAACTTGATGAAGTTTGTATAGTGGCATTTATGATAGCGTGTGTTAGAATAGCATGGAATGAGATCAAAGAAACCTAGTTTGTACAGTGGTATTTTTGATGTTACAAATTAGATAGTTATTTGTGAGTCCTGCGGGAAGGAAAAAAGAGCAGCACAATGAAGCAGCCAGTACAAGAAATTTCAGAAATGTTCCAGCACTTTTATTTTCAGAGATAATGTCTGACTTGATTGCTAGATAACAGAAGCTGGAGATTATTCATTTGTGTTTCAGGATTTGAGATGAGTAAAATTTTGCAAATAAACATTGCATGGTACAAAATAAATCGTATCCATAAAAGAGGGTATGTTGCTTTGCCTGATGT
Organism: Actenoides lindsayi; assembly: GCA_025331215.1. NCBI lineage: Eukaryota > Metazoa > Chordata > Aves > Coraciiformes > Alcedinidae > Actenoides > Actenoides lindsayi. The sequence goes on along the minus strand of WTSP01027790.1, from coordinate 5,295 downwards.
TATCTTATCTCGTGTAATTATTTCAGTACTTTTCTGTTTTGCTGCTGAAATAATACCCTAGAATTGATGAGAATATAGCAGGCTTAAAAGAGTAGAAACAGCTTTCCTCCAGGGCAAAAATGTACTTGTTAAAAGCACACCACAAACAAAAACTGAGATAAGTTTGTTGTCTGAATAACCAATAAATGTTTAAGATGTTGGAAGGTTTCCATAAGTTTCAGATTAAAAGTATGTTGGTACTACTGAATCCAAATGTTTTGCAGCACAGGAGATACACTTCACTAATGGGAAATGTTGCGCTTTCTCTGTCTTGTTGCTATCTAAAGATTGAATGTTTTTCAAACTGGATTTTATTTGCACGTTCTTGGAAAAAAAAAAAACCACGTTGGAATTATAGCTTGGAAAATCAGAGGTAACATGTGTGAATTGGGGCTTAAATTCCAAAAAAATAGGCAGACGCTTCTGTGAGCAGGAATTAGCCCCACCGCTCTGATGAGTACTTAAAAAATAAGTGGCCCGGGGGGGGGGAGGGAGGGGTTCAGAGAAAGGTGGATTACTGTGAGTGATGGTGATGATGATGATTATTATTATTATTTTGTTTTGATCTTTTTATTCCCTTTCTCTCCTCCCTTCCCCCACCTTTTGCATTTACAATCCTTCACACCAACTTCCTTCTCCACCAACTAACTGGTGGGTACTTCTCTCTGTAAATGAGTTTGCAAAATACTCCAGGAACACTAGAATGTTTCAGATTATCCTTTGTTTCTTGTTGAGCTTTCTGCAGCTTTTGCTGAACTTTGTGATGTTTTGGACTGTGGTACTTTTGTCCAAGCCAGAATATGGTGGTGGTTATCATTCACTGTGTTGAGCAGATCAGTGACAATTAATGCTGCTGTCTTTTGTAGATCTATACATTAATGAAATATGGTTTAATAAGAGTGTTTTCAGTAGAAAGTCCAAGACTGAATATAAAAGCCAGAATTGGAGTGGTCTTTCAAGCTTATGTTTAATATTTTGGATCATACAGGTATTAAGATGCAACCTATAATTACTTGATCATAGTCTCCCTTAAGCCAATCAGTACATGGAAAAGGTGATTCTGCCTAAAAAGCAGTTGCTCGGTGTTTTGAGTTGCCTACATTTTCTTTGCTTGGCTCCCTGTGTTATTTTTGTATCAATGCTTTTAATCTTCCTTTTCAAAAAAATGCATGGATTTCAACATTGATTTTCCTACAGCACTTACAGTAATACCTCAGTAGCCCAGAAGTGTTAATTAACCTTTATGCCATGTGGGATAATGTTTACATTTAACAGATGAAGAGTGAAGTTAAAAAGAGATTAAGGTCAAAAGCATGTGCTAATTTTCTAGTTAAGTAATTGCCCAATTTGGAACTTGGAAGACTTGATTGTCAAAGTGCATAGGTAGGACAGCCCTTTACGCTTCAAAAGCCTGATTGCTGCTGGTGAGAGGTGCCTGTGAGAGCTCAGCACTTCTCCACACTGATGTCTGCTGTTTCAGGTGAGGCAGAACATGCAGGTTCTTCCTTCATGTGACCTTGGGAGTGCAGGAGGAATGCTTTCCTGTTCTCAGGTGTCCTGCTCTGGCCACCCTGGAGCCCCAGGCAGCATCTCTCTTTGCCTTAGTTTCGCAAAGCAGGAGCAAATTTAGTTTCTGCGTGGGGTAGCTGGGGTGCTATCCACTCATGGTGCAAGGAGGTGAACTGTGGCGGAGCCCTTGGTGAAGTGGAAGCCTTCAAAGATCTGGTCCCCTTTCAGCATGTGAAGAGTTGTTTTCTTAGAAAATTTTAACTAGATCAGTTTGGGCATGGGGATGATAGGAACTCCAGGTGCTGAAATTTTTAGCCTACCTAGTTTCATGCCTGGCAAAGTTACTCATTTGTAACTTCTATATTAGCATTTTATAATGGAGGTGTACTAACACTTCTAGCACAATGTGAAATATTTTTCAACAAAGGAATACTAATATATGTGTGTTTAAAGTGTTGGTTTTAATTCATGTGGAACTTACAGTAGAGCTATTCATTGTGAAATTCCAGGCAGATGTGTTAGAAAAGATGCTCTCTACTCTTCTCTTTCTCTTACTGTGACATGAAAATAGGGTGCATCAGGTGTTAGAAAGAACTTGAGGTGACTGAGATTGCTGCTGAATGTGTTATAAGGGGGATCTCAAGCAGGTGACCATAGCCACGGTGAATTCTGTCTACGAGTGTAGACGTTGCTCATCTGTTTAGCAGAAGCACCATTTTAGAAGGTAAGGGCCTGTCCTGGTGGTTGAAGACCAAGCGTTGAAGAGTCCTGAGCTTCAGAGCAGCATAAGGAGTATTGAGAGCTAATCAATGCTAGGGGAAGAAAAGTACTTAAAAACCACAAGGCTTTTTAAGTAGTGGGTGGTGAAAATCCTGTGCATGGTCGTAGTGTTGAGATGTGCCTTAATGGAGGTGGAGCTGATGCCAAGTATGCAGTTGGGGAAGGATATTTAAGAGAGCCAGCATAATTACCTGCCTCTTCAAGTAATTATAAGGATACCAGTGTCAAATATGAGAAGTGTGTGTAAGTGTTGGCTTTCTTTTGTTTTCTTGGATCTACGTATCAAAACTAGTATTGGCAAGTATAAAGTCTGATCTGTTTCATCTTAAAACTTGTGTGCCCAATAAATAATACAGTTACTGGAAACTTAGGTAAGCTGAACACTTATATTGGTCAGTTACAGCATGGGTGGAGTGATACTGTGTGAGTCTCGTGCTGATACATTTCTAGATTATCTGTATTGAAAATAATATGAGTGTTTACAGAACCCAATAGACAGGATTATTGCAAAAATATTATTTGTCATAACAGCTGTAATTTGTGGTTATTGTGAAGATATTTTTTCCAGGATGTTTTTCTGTCATCTTTTAATCTTTTCTCACTCTCTTGCTTTTTCATGTCAGGAAAAAAAACCCAGAACTTTAAATAAATCTGAAAGTGTGTGTGCACAGATCTGTTTAGCATACACTGGTAGAGCTACTAATTACGAGGGGTGAAGCGGTAGATCATCTTGCACGTCAGACCAACCCTTTAAAAGGAGATTGCCTGAAAACACAGGTGATGTTTTCTAGAATGCAATGGTGCAGTAGTAGGTTCACGGGCATCAACTCGCTTCAAATAAACCATAAAGCAGTTCACAAATAGCAAAGACCAGTAACAACTATTGCACTGCTAAATACTCACGTGCTAGGGTAAATTCTTCTCGTGAATCATGTGCAGACAAAAGAGTGCAGTTCTATAACGTATATACATTGTGATTAATTGAAAAATCCTATGGAAATTTTGTCCACTGTAGTTGTATATCGTTGTTCTTATTTTAAAATTTAATGCAGTGCTTTAATGATTTAAATTTACAGTTTTTTTGTTTGCTTTACATTTAATTTTGGGATATATGATTACCTATACAGATATGTACAGATCTGTATAGATCTATTCCAGGTGGGCTAGTTTACATTTATTCAAGTCATGCATAAATTCTTAATGCATAATTTATTTATTTTTTAAGGATTTTGAGTGAGGTTTTTCAGGCATAGTCTAGATTTTCACATGTGAGTGAGGGTAATTTTTTTGTTGTTGATGGTTTACTGGGGCTTTTTTTATGACCCAAGTTCTATATCCGTAACTTAACATGTTGGACCACTGTCTGCAGTCAGTGACTTTCAAAGTATCTGAGTTATTGTTCTTCCAGAAAGTACAGAAAGAGCTTTTAACTTCCAAAAATTTATGTGAGATCAAGCAGTGCATTGTTTTTAGTTCTGAATGGAAAAAAAGGGAAATTATGGTAAGAGAGTGAAAAAGTAGGAAAGAAAGAAAGAAACATGGAGTAATCCAGAGTGGTAAAGGCCAGAGTCTCCAGGGTCTTACATTTGCAGGAAAGGATAACTTGGGGACAACTTCCCACTCTACTTCAATGCAAACAGATCTATCTTCTAGGGACACATCAGAAGTTAATACAGTGTCATTTTGGGGGGGGAAGAAGCTTTTTTTAATCTTCCACATTTGTGTTGTGTGTGTTAATTATCGTTCTCACGTTCCTTCCATGACTCACGTCCTTTACAAAACCAAGGTAATTTGTGCGTATGTGCTGGCAGTAAGAAATACTGTGGGCAAAAGCATGGAGTTTAATTCTACCCTTTTTAAGAAGCATGTATTAGAGACATGGAACAGAATTCCTGATCTTTTATAAGCTAGTCTTGAGACAGGGGAGCTTCAGAAGTCTGCAGAGAATTTTCTTTCACTTAACATGGTAGGAAAAATGAAATTTGTCAGTTATCTCTCTAGAAATATAAGCCTCATCCAGAATCAAATTATTCACTGCTCTTCAGAAGAAAAATTAAAACTTATGCAGATATGTGCCTTACTGCACACATGGACAGATCGTAGTCCTAGTGAGAAAGGGTTCTTCTGGGACAATTACCTCCTGAAATAGTGAGACAGAGCTTTATACCAGTCCAAGTAAATTCTGTTGCATTTCTGTAGTAAAAGACTTGTGCCACTCTGGGGAAAACAGAAAACTGTGTGGGTGCTTTGGCAGGCAGGGTTTTAAAAATACCTGTGGTTTGTGTGGCTTCACTGGATAAAATGTAGGATTTTCCACCGTGTGGTTTAAATTTCCATGTGCTGGAGTTTGTAGAATATGTTTTTCTGAAATGTTGATTATGTCTAAAAGGAAGCCCTTACTTATGTTTAGTCAGGGCTGGGAAGAACTGACTCAGAGAAGTGATAATGGATGCTCTGGAATTGTTGAGTGACCTCCAGAATAAATGGTTCTGTAGTAAGATAGTTTTAGTAGTTTTGGGTTTTTTTGTTTTTTTTTGTTTTTAAATGTAGCCTATTCATATTTCTCATAGGCAGTGAGTGATGAAGGGTGATACTTCTCAGATCCTGTTATCTTCACATGCCTGGTTGGTGACATGTGAGGAGAGGAGTGATATGTGGGTTGGGAAGTCTGTTAAGTACCATCACTATGTATTGGATACCCCTTTCAAAGTTCTTGGCCAAAGTCTAAGGGGCGGTTTGAGCTGCTGCTTTGTTCAGTCTGCTGGGAGTGGTTTGATACATGTGACCATGAGGAGCCCCATACAGAGTAATGCATCTGTTCCATGCTGTTCATTGGCTATGAAAAATGAACTCTAATTTTTAGGGTCATCCAGATGTCTCAGGAGTACTGAATAGAAGCATCCCATACACATCCCTGCTTACTTCAAAATCAGGGGAAGAACTGATATTTTAATATTTTATATTTAT
>WTSP01027788.1:0-12081 GCA_025331215.1 Actenoides lindsayi | reverse complement strand
TTTGGGGAGGGAGGGGGGTTAACAGAGAGCGTCTGTTATCGGTCTAAGGGGCTGCCCTGACCCTAAACCGTGACACCAACCAACTGTTTCTGCATGCGCTCATTTTTCTTAATTCCTATGACAGACTGCCATCTTACCTGTGATAGAACTCAGGCCCACTGGTCTGTGGTTCCAGGACCCCCTCTAGAGCTCAGGAGTGGCCCAGGATTCACACAAAGAGCCTCTTTAACTGATAGCAACAAAAGAATACTATATTAATTGCCAAAAATCCTTAATTCCACAACAAACAGATATCCCCCTACATTCAACATGACCTAAGCATAAACTCCAGTGTGCTTCATTGAATAGGAATTAATTGAACATATACTTAAAGGCACTGCTGACCTAGAGGGAGACAAGTGTTGATGAAAATCCTCCATTAGTGTTAATATTCTCTTGGCCACAACAACCAAACACCAAGCTCCAGCAGTAACTATAACAAGAGTTATACCTACAATAGTACCTCAAAATCACCTGTTATTTACTATGCCTCAGAATTCTGGCAGGATAAAGTAGTAGATTCTAATTCTAATCAAATGTTGGAGTGTTTCTGTTGAAAAGTATACCGAGTGAGGTTGAAGCCTCTAAGAACCTAACACAGTAACAATTAATTTACACAGGCTGCTTATCTGGAGAAATGGTCCAACACTTGTTCTTTTTTTTTCTAGAATGTGAAAACAGAGAGAAAGCATCTGTAAACAATTAACTGGCATCCTCTGTTTTGTGTATGGTACATATAAAGACAGTACTTACCATTCTTGCAGTCTTAGTGGGACATATGCATAGTGATCAGAAGCTTTTGGTATGTGGTGTCAGATTTCATAAATTTATAATGCTCTTGATTTGAATAATAATTTCAAAAAGTATTGCTAGAAATAATGCCAGTCCAGCCAGGCTAGGAAATCTGATTTGAAAAACCTTCCCTAAGAATCAAACTGATATTTTGCCCATGGTCTGTTAAGTTGCATTCTGTTGGAAATGCTAGCTTGACCTAAAATGGTTTGCTGTGAATCAATCACCAAATTAAGTAAATTTAGGAACTTCCAAAAACTTTTAAAAGTATATTTTGTGTTATCAGAAAAAGTTAGTAGTTTAATCCACAACTCCTGCGTGGTCTACTACTATTGAAAGATTCACTAAATTATCTTCATAAAGGTCAAAATGCTAATTAGGAAATTATCTTCAGTGATAAATCAGAGATGCGGAACAAATGATTAGATCAGCTTTTTCTAGAGTTCAATTACCCTTCTTTTCATTATAAAAACATAAGAAAATTCAAAATAATAGCTGAATTTTGTATTATTAAATATTACTTCTTTTTTAATTGGATTGAAGATGATTGTGGAAGATTTGAATTTACCTAAATTATATTTTAGTTAAATTTATGTAAATTTTTACATGAAATTTAATAAGTATTTACTTATTAGCAGCAATGCAATAATGGCCATAAAATAATTTAAGGAATATCCTTTGTGTAATAACTGTACTAATAATCTAAACTATATGCATTTAAATAAATTCATATTTCTAAATTACACAGAGTTTATGAAAGGTGGATCCTGCTTGATGAACCTGATCTCCTATGACAAGGTGACTCATCTAGTGGACAAGGGAAGGGTTTGTCAATCAGGACCCACCTTTCACAAACCCATGCTGATTGAGCCTGGTCACTTATTTGTCCTGTATGTACCACATGATAGCACTCAAAGATGATAACCTTTCCTGGCAGTGAGGTCAGACTGACAGGACTGTAGTTCCCTGGATTCTCCTTCTGGCTTTTCTTGTAGATGGACATCACATTTGCTAACTTCCAGTCCACTGTGACCTCCCTGGTTAGCCAGAGCTACTGGTAAATGACAGAAAGTGGCTTGCTGAGCACTTCCACCAGCTCCCTCAGTACCCTTGGATGGATCCCATCCAGCCTTATAGACCTGTGTGCGTCCAAGTGGAGTAATAGGTCACTAACCATTTCCCCTTGGATTATGGGAACTTCATTCTGCTCCCTATCCTTGCTCTCCAGTTCAGGGCACTGGGTACCCTGAGAACAATTGGTCTTACTCTTAAAGACTGAGCCAAAGAAGACATTATTCAGTACCTCAGCCTTTTCCTCATCCTTTGTCACTATGTTTCCCCCTGTATCCAATAAAAGATGGAGATTCTCCTTAGCTCTCCTTTTGTTGTTAATATATTTATAGAAACATTTTTTACTGTCCTTTATGGCAGTAGCCAGATTAAGTTCTATTTGGATTTCAACCCTTCTAATTTTCTCCCTACATAACTTCACAACATCTTTGTAGTCCTCTTGAGTTTCCTGCCCCTTCTTCCAAAGTTTATAAATTTATCATCATGATCTTCTTCTTCTTCTTCTTCTTTTTATTTTTTCAAGTTCCAGCCAAAACGCTCTGTTCAGCCAGGTTGATCTTTCCCAGCCTGTTTTGGTCCAGCCTGTAAAAGACTACCTGAGCATTCCACCAAAGAACAAAAAGTTCGTGAAGAATGGCACATTAATTTTTGAAAGAGTATGAAATCTAGAGAAAAAAATCTGAGGAAAAAAAATTAGCTTCCAGTGATGCCATTCAGAGATGGGATTCTACCCAAGGCATGTGTAAAAGCCTAGCCCTACTTGACAACAGAGGAACACAGCTTTGTAAGGACTAATTCTGAGTTAAATTACACTTAGCTATATTAATTAATCTTGTAAGGAAAGGTTTCCACCATATTCTGAAAACACACTGTCCTCAGTAATTTATAATCACTTCTTGATTGCATATCACCACTAAAGAGATATGATCTTTAATCAAGAAGAGGTAATAGCCTCAGTCACAGAGGAAAATATCTACACTCAGCACTTAATATGGTGAGAATACATCTGGGTTTAATGTATTTTCGTATGCATGGTATATTTTACTTAAGCTGTGTGTAGGTTGTAATGCTGACTCAGAAAGCTTATTATTACAGTCTGTACCCAGAAAGAAGTGGTATGTTTGCCTCATGCCTGGGATGAGTGCAATCCATAGCCCAGCTCTCTGTGAACCAAAACCCAGCTTTGTGAATCATTGCTGTATGACTTTGGCCCAGCTGATTGAAAAAAAATAAAATACTGTCCATACATAAACTAAGGATTAGACTGTGCAATTGTCAAGGACTCCAGGAAAAGGTGAAAAGTCCCAATAAAAGTGCAAGAAATTGGAAGACAGAGACTTAGAAGGACTTTAGGATCAGCCTGCACCAAGGTGCAACAAAGCTCACCTTCCCCATCTGACTGCCACAAGCTGCATACAGTGACTCATCAGATGCCTGCATCAGAAGTAACAAGCATATAAATGGGATTTGAGCAACCTGATCTAGTGGAAGATGTCCCTGACATTGGCAGGGGGATTGGAAGTAGATGATCTTTAAGGTCCCTTCCAACTCTGACAACTCTACAAATCTATGAAATGCTTAGCCTATTTTTTAGCCCAGACAATCTACTATGCACATTAGCCAAGAAATAATTGCTGTGTAAACATAAATGTATATATTCTTGTTTCTATACAGTATTCCTACTTCTATACAGTAAAAGGCTGCCAAACAAAAAATAGCTAATAAAGGAGTATTATGGGACATCTGTCTGTGGCAAGGAGTAAGAGCACTTTGAAGGGATTCCATGTCAAACTATTATTTGACCTCTGATTCTGTTGACAAAATAGGGTCAAATTTAACTAATTTCAAAAATGTAGCAGAATATCTACATACCTCAAAATGTGTATAATTCTTTTGATGGATGCTCTGTGTAGTTTGCAACATAAAACTGATAGCAAGACATAAACTCCCAGGCATTTTATCACCAGCCCAGTACAGAAGCATTTTTATGAACTGAACATTGAATCGAAACATGTCACAATTGTGCGAAATAAATGATCACCGAGAAAATTTACAAATGCTGCAGTAGAAATGCTAAACATAAAAACAGACAAACATTCTTGATGAGATAGCTTGTACTAACTTCTCGTATTTGCCATAGCTACTCACATGTTTTCTAAGCCAGATGTGAGGTGACTCCAGTGTAATAGAACTTTTCTCAGTAACCCATGCTTCTATAACTTAAATCATATTTTCTCCCCACATTCTGTCAAAATGAATGTCTTGAGGACTAGAAAGTCAGTCTTTAATGACTAGTGTTGTCAGATATTGATAGCAAATATCTGCTCAGTGGATGGAAAACATTGATATGACTTCACTGGATCCAATCAAGAAAAGAACAGGATTTGGTTTTAATGGTCCTGAAGCTTCCTAAACTTCTGTCGGAAAAGAAAACAAAGACCAAAGCTATGCATTGATTGTTCAGCAGCTGTATGACAGAGTACCTCCTGATATCCTCTTTTACTGACTTTTTAATCTATATGTCTGAAGATTCATAGACTCATAGAATGGTAAGAGTTAGAAGGGACCTCTGGAGATCATCAAGTCCAGCCCCCTTGTCAAAGCAGAATCGTCTAGGGCAGGCCACACAGGAATGTGTCCAGGATGAAGTCTCTGGAGAAGGAGATTCCACAACCACTCTGGAAGCCTGCTTCAGTGCTCCAGCACCCTCATAGTAAACTTTTTACTCATGTTGAGGTGGAACTTCCTGTGTTCCAGTTTGTGTCCATTCCCCATCATCCTATCACAAGGCACCACTGAAAAGAGACTGGCCCCTTCTACTTGACACCCACCTTTCAGATATTTGGAGACGTTAATAAGATCTCCCCCCAGTTTTCTTTTCTCCAGACTAAACAGAGCCAGGTGTCTCAGCCTTTCCTCATGAGAGAGATGTTCCAGTACCTTAATTATCCTCATAGCTCTCTGCTGGAATCTCTCTAGTATTTCCCTATCCCTCTTGTACTGTGGCACCCAGACCTGGACACAGTACTCCAGAGTTGGTCTCACTAGGGCAGAGTAGAGGAGGAGGAGAATCTCCCTGGGCCTGCTGGACACACTCTTCTTTATGCATCCCAGGATACCACTGGCCTTCTTGGCCACAAGGGCACATTGTAATCCCATGGGTAACTTGTCCTTCCCTTGTTTCCTTCCCTTGGAAACCAAAACATCATGGAAAATACTGTACACATACAGAGTCACGATGCAATTAGAGTTTTCAGAAAGTGCTCTACCATCAGTAATACTTCCAGGTGCCACAGGTGAGAGAGACAGAGAAATACTAGCTGTTTCAGGCTAAGATACATTCCACAGTGTATAGTCAGCTTAGCTTTGATCATATAATCCTGTTAAACCTGAATGCCTCGAACAGCCTAACCATTACATATAACTGTCAGGTACCTCCTCATTACTTTTTTGGAAGTTGAGGGTTTGCAACTGACAAACACCTAAAAATGACTGTCTACCAGACCGAATTCAAAATTCAAGGATGGCACTATTAAAGGTTAGGGCTGGGTTGGCCACTAAATGAACGACAGATACTTGTTATTAACCCCTCTCCCTTCCCAAAAGGAAAGAGAAAGCCTGATGTCTCTATAATACAGCTGTATATAGAAAATCTACAACTCTTCTGCATAATCTTAATGCCTCATAAAGAAGTGTCCCAGAGTAAAAGTAAACTCGTAGCTACTGAGGTTGGCATAAATAGATGCTTACTACTGGTTACATTAAATTAACTGTTTAATTGAGTGCATTTGACTAGCTGAGTAAAAGAACAATTCTTTCAATTTTTTTCCAATTGCATTATTTTCCACCTTTGGTTCACTGCCCTTTCTTGGGCTAACTATAGCTGAAAGTAACGATTAATTTTGTTGTTCATGAAGCTGTAATAACAAGCAGATGATTTGACTTTTACATTGTCTTCCATGTTGATTGACAAGAAAAATCCATTTCCTTTTTTTCAACCTCAAAGTTTAAAAATCAGCATTGTCATCCTGCAATACCTACAGTTATAAGAATGGTAAGGAAATAGTACACAGGTTGTAGAAGAAAAATTTCCACTCATTTTTGAAGAGCTCAGAAGACTTACTCTCAGAGTAAGGTTAGTGGAACGTATTTTCTCATTCTACAGAACATCCTGAATTTATTTATTTTTTATTTCAGTTTCCAATGGAATTAAATCAAGAGCTCTTAAACAATTTCCCTAAAAAAGGTGTTGGAGTGCGGGAGGGCAACACTTTATACAAGTTGTTCTGTTCATTCTGTCAGAGTAAAATCTTTCATCTTCACATCAGGAACACAACTGGGTTTTTTTCTCATACCTTAAGTAAGTATCTTACAAGGAAAAAGCGACTACCTTAACCACTAGATAGACGACCAGCCTGCAGAGGGGTAAAAGAGAATCTTTTAATCTCTCCCATTGAAAAGAGTCCCACTCGGAAAATTTATTTAGTGAGATTTGATATATTTCATTAAGTACATATTAATGAAGATAAACATTTTTACTCCATAGTCCATGACATGAATAGCCACATCTGAGGTATAATAACAAAGATCAGTTCTCTCTTCCTATGCTTATTTAATTATCATACAAAGAGGCAGATTTGTTTGTTACACCCTAGGAGAACTCCCCACTGTTACCATATTTGAAGAGACTAGTTGACCTTTCTACCTTTTGCCTTGGCCAGAAATTCTCTCTAAAATTCTGTCTGTAAAGGTTGCATATATGATGCACAAATAAATTTGTATTTTCATAAGTTATAATATCTAATGAAAATGCTTTATGTGGGAGAGTTTCAGACCAGCTCTCCTTTCTTTTTGCCTGTGCCAAGTAATAAGGTTGTCATCTGGAAAAACTTCATGTGTCTTTGTGGAAAAAAAGAAGATAATGTCCATGTAGAAAGCATCTGCCACTATGTCTTCCCTACAAAAGCCAGCTAAAGCAGTTACTTCAGACTATTAGGTAAATCCTGTTTCTGAATCAAAACCCAAGGGAGACAGTTGATAGTCAGACTGCAAATGTATACACAAATTTTGAAGATAGGTAGCTTATTCTTATGATCTACTTGTTTGTATTTCACTTTTTTGTTGTGTTAAAATTGGATGGTTTCTAATATATATATGTCAATATATGTTGCTCTGTTTGTAAACAACAATATTCTGTAATATTCTGTCTACTCCTACTGATTATTTTACCTCCCACATTGGTGACGGAATAGATATACATTCATTATACTGAGACTTTTCTGGCACATAGTGTTCTAAATAAATAAGCAAAGTAAATAACTCATGCCACTGCTGCAAGTATACTATTAAAAGTAAGCCAGTTCTCTGACTCAAACTACAATGTGGAATAAATGAAAAATGATTAAAATTATGCCCAGGGCAATGTCTATTACTTGTTCACCATGTGACAATGAAATCCTATTTAAAATTTGAGGATTTTAATGAAATGCATTAGCAGTTCAGCTCTAAGCTCTTCTCTGCACTATTTCTTCACAGGAAACAGCTCAGGACCTGAGACAGGAAGACACATGGGTTTCACTTAGTGACAAGGCAGCTTTTCTTGGTGAAACACCACCTTTTGTTATTTACTTATTTATTTGCTTATTGAAATTCAGAATACTGAGCAAGAAAACCAGCAAGTATTTCTTACCTCATGTAAAAACAGAAGAAAAGAAAAAAACCCAACACCATGAACCCAAAACATGATGACTACTGTAATATTCTTAGTTTATCAGACTGCCCACATCTCAGCTATCCTCCAGCTGACGACACACAAAACAAACTAATCTTCTCTCATGTGGTTCTTCTTAATTCATTTTCAGAATCTCAAGCTTTCTACTGAAACATTGATATATGATTTGTTTGTTTTTTTCCCTTTCAATCTAGTGATGCAGTGACTTATTTTTAAGTAATTGATGAAGGGATACGGACAATTCTTTCACTTTAAACTCAAGTAATGTGTATCTTCTGAAAATCAAAGGCTTTTCAGTATCTTGTATTATGTTTACAAAGACTAAGACAAGTATAATATGCTGAAAAGGTCCAAATACTGCCGTAAAATATTGTCTAGGCAAATTTTAAAACTGCTGAAGGTAAGGCAAAAAGACACAGTAAGACCATTCAAACATATGTAATAAATGAAACATATATTATACTATCTTAATTTTTTTTCAAACTTATTTCCTGCAAAAATATTTGGAAACTTATTTTTCTAATTTCTATTCCACCTGTTGAAATGTGTAATACATTCTTTTTTTCTCTATATGGCTGTTACAGGTATCAGAGTGTAATGAAGATTTTGTACTTCTACTGTTTAGAGAGAATAAAAATGTAATGAGTCCATGCAAAAAAAGATTCCAGACAGTTATATTAAAAAGATGTGAGTACATATATATGCATGTAAATTGTTGTATTCTCTGAGTCTCCATTTATGACTCATTTTCTCTTTTATTCCTCATTAACAAGGGGAGGCTCAATTTCAAAAGGTAAATATTATATTCTCTTTGATTCTTTGTGTGCAGAGCTCAATTTCAGCTCTCAAAAAACCAGAGAATTTGCATCTCAGAAATAAAAAAGCCTTTTATTTTTAATATATATTTTCCATCTCTTTTTCATACCCCTTCCCTATTTCCCTCATCCATGAAGGTAAGAATCTTGCCTAAAATCCTCTTTTTTTGGTAGTTCATGAGCATGAACTAACCCAGAAATTTTCTGCTCCAGTGATACCACCTCAGCTAGAGTCTGTCAGTACAGTGAATATGACTAGCTTGTCTGAGGTGGGCTTTATATTCTGTTCAAAGTATCTGCAATTTTACATTTTGGTTCCAATCAGGGTGAGAAAACAGGTTGAGACCACATGTTTGAGGGTCACAGAAATTCCAATATAGCATATGAGCAAATATTAGCTGCTTCAAAGCCCACAGTAACTGCTTATAAAGTTGAGCTACTGAAATCCTTTAGAAAGTAGCTCATTCTGTATGCCTTCCTGTCCATGCCAGCAATCCCCCAAAAAATATATAGATCCTCTGATTTTACAGGGAAAGCAATAAATGTTTTTCAGTTAGATCTTTCCAGCATTTAGGACAAGGGACCACAATTTCTCTGTACAGCCTTTTTTCCATTTTACCATTGCATCATTTTACTGGTTCAAAACATCAAATTCTATACCTTGTTCCCTGATTTCCCATGTGTTTGCACCTTACATTGAAAATTGTAATGTTAAAATTAGTGATAGCTTTGAAAAATCTCTACAATATTTTTTAAATTATTATTATTATTATTTAATTAATTAATGTGGGCTAGTGATCCTCAAAATATCTAGGGCTGAAAGACTGGGGAAAGCTCTGAGACCTCCACAGAAAAATCAAGTAAGTCAAGTGAAATTGAAGAAAGGTTGGTCCTTGTTTTGCATTATTGAATGTTAGGGGGTGGGGTTTGCTGAACTGTCTTTTGTTGGTTGCCCATTTAATCACTGTAATTTTGGTGGGAAGAAATGAACCTGAAACAAAGGAAGATTTTCATGCCCCTCCAAGCTCTATGGTAAAATCAAATAGACACTTATCAGACTTACTACGTTTTTTTTAAAAAAACATACTTTTTATTTTTGTTTAAAGTAAAAATATATAAGATGATGATGAAAAGAAACTGTAACTTTTAAATTTAACCTTCTCTGATCCTCCCTTAATGACTTTGAGGAAGTCTGATCATCCTTATTTCAGTTCCAATGCAATTAGAGTCATAACACGAATGGAAGTTGTAGCAATACTTAATGTCTTGTTAAGGTGATAAATTGTGGCATCATATAAGTACTTGTTTATCATACAACCGCAAATTTTTCATATGGCACTGCCACCATGTGTGTGTACTTATAAGCCATGTATAGGATAAACAACTAGATAATTTGACAATGCATATCTATCTATCTATCTATCTATCTATCTATCTATCTATCTATCTATCTATCTATCTATCATACCTTTGTGCCACAACAGCAGAAAAAACCCCATACCTTTTCCTTCTCAAACTGAGAAAGGGGAGAGTAGTAAAGTTAATGTATTTCTTCAGGTAAGATCATTTGGATATATTTTTTTTTAAAGCATGTGATCACTCGTAATTACAGATCTTGGAAAAATTATCCTCTAAAAGTCATATCAGATTACAATAATTTAAAATAAATGTTAAGTGCATTTTTACAGATGTTGTCTGTTGTACACTATGCGTATTTGTGCTTGAACATCAGTTCTTATCATCCCAGTTTTTAAAAATAGTATTTTAATAATCAAAAAGCATTGACTTTGTAATTACTGTATAATTTTCACCATTGTAGCTACCCAGTTTTGCAAACTCTTACATCAGTTGCTCTTACAGTGTGGGAAAGCTCAGTGTGATCCTAACAATTTGCAGGTATGTAATGTATAGAAAATGACCTGTGTAGTGTTTCTCAAAAGAGCTTATCATCCGGTATATCAATAAATACACATGTATCTATATAATTTTCTTTTCTCATCTACTTTCTGAGCACTCTTGGAGAATGTCACTATGTTTTTCAGAAGAGAAATTATCCCAGGGAAAATTTATGCAGAAGTATTTTTATATAGTAATAAAACATATATGTGCTTACTTCATTAATTGAAGAAAATTAGAACAGAAATAGCATCTGTTTGAATTTGGTAAGCAAGTGACCGACTACTCATGATGAAAAAACATCAGACTTAATATTCAAGCTATGTACTACTCAATCACATATAACGTTATAATTCTTAACCAATGAGCCATAAAATTACCAGTCTGTCTCCAAATTTATCTTGGTCTCCCATTGTCTTGCTCCATGACCTTTGTCTCCTTTGACCTCTGAAGACACTTAGACCTCTGATTCACTGATCAGTTTCTCAGTCTTCATTACATTTTGCATTCCCCTACTCATCATGCACAACAATTTTTGTTCCTTCAGACTTCTCTTTCAACATCACTAGTCCACAAATAGAAAAATTTCTCCAGAAATACTTCTTTAAAATATGGAAGTTCTCCTTCTCTGCACATATATGCAGGCTTCTGTGCTCGAAAACCCCTTCCATTCCCAGTCTGTAATCTTCCACAACTTAAACCCACCTGTGTTTTTCTACAGAAAGAAAGCGTAACAAATACTGCTACTAAGAGTTTTCAAGAAATTTTATAAGTTTTCTTTCTTCCTAAGACAGAGGAAGATCTGTACTTTACTCAGAGGAGTTCCTCCTAGTCACTTGCTTTTTATAAGCCTCAACTGCTTGAGGAAATGAACTATTAAAATACATGCAAAGAGCATTATGACAATTCTTCTTACCACCTCTTGTGAAATCAAGAAACAGATAAGAAAAAGTAAGAATTACCTTTTATAATGAAATAGCCTAAAATACAGTTGACTCTCTCCAAACATAGTCATGCTACCATTTTTTTACTAAAGTACATTAAAAGTGTGTGTGTCTGGAAAGATTCTATGTTTTTGAAAAGATGTGTGTGTCCATGTCAGGCAAAACTCAGCTGTTTCAAAAGGAAAAGGTGAAAAGATTAATTTACAGATGCTTAATTAAAGATTTTATTACATACTAAATAGTATAATTTTTGTGAAAACAACAGAACAGAATATTTCAGAGCAGAGTAATTCTGTTGGCTTGGGGAGGAGTGGCTGGAAAGCTGCCAGGCAGAGAAGGACCTGGGGGTGTTGATTGACAGCCACCTGAACATGAGCCAGCAGTGTGCCCAGGTGTCCAAGAAGGCCAATGGCATCCTGGCCTATATCAGGAATAGTGTGGTCAGCAGGAGCAGGGAGCTGATCATTCCTCTCTACTCAGCTTTGGTGAGGCGGCACCTTGAATATTGGGTTCAGTTTTGAGGCCCTCTATACAAGAAGGACATTGAGGTGCTGGAGAGGGTACAGAGGCAGGATACCAAGCTAGTAAAGGGTTTGGAGCATGTCTCTTATGAGGAAAGCCTGAGAGATCTGGGGCTGTTTAGCCCTGAGAAGAGAAGGCTGAAGGGAGACCATATTGCTCTCTAAAACTACCTGAAGGGAAGTTGTAGTGAGGCAGGAGTTGGTCTGTTCTCCCTGGTGACAAGTGATAGAACAAGAGGAAATGGCCTGAAGTTGAACCAGGGGAGGTTCAG
>WTSP01027787.1:179439-205910 GCA_025331215.1 Actenoides lindsayi | reverse complement strand
TTTATTAGAACAAACATAATTTGCTAGTGTGTGGATTATAAGTACCCATGTAACTATCATTTCATCTGATAAGTTTGTGAGAAAAGTTGTATAGGAAATCCAGCCTATGAAAAATTGTTTCTATGTATCCTGCTCTGCAACCACAGAGTTAATTTTTGAGTGTCTAAAAGTTTTTAAAACTTTTTAGTGAATGAAGGTGAATTTAAATCAAATCTGAGCCAAATTAAGCATGGCCTTCTTTTGAGTGTCCTCAGGTAATTCAATTTTCTGTTAGAATTTTTTTCCACTTTAGAGTTGAAGTGTTTCAGAATAATTTTTGGATAGAAGATTTCAGTCCAGCTAGCTACCTGACTGTGTGCTTATCATGTTTATCATAAGCAGTTTCTGGAGTAGAAGGTACATTGGCTCTTTGAGTTATTCCTGTCTGGCAGAGTGCTCTGATACATGCTGAACTTGAGGTACCCACTGAAGCTGCATTCATTTGAAGCTAAGTGTCTGCTTGTGTGCTTTCTTGAAAATAAATGCATTTTAGCAAAGTAGTGAACACATACTTAATTGAGACTTAATAATTAACTTCCTCTTTATTTGCATAAAAGGCATTATCAAATGTATCATTGTGATGCATTTTCCTGTCTTGGTCTCGTAACTCAGCATTCACTTCTAAAAAGAAGATGCTTTGTTGCAAGTGCTTTTGCCTGCGTTCTGTTTTACAGAGCTCCATTCCTCCTCACATTTCCATGCCAAATAGCGCAGTGAGAACCAATCAGGGAATGTGACAAATGTTGAGAACGTTTCTATCTTCCTTCGCTGCCAGTGGAGCACTCATTCTGTTTTCAGGATGTCAAATGATGTGTGCAGGCAATAAGCTTGCCTCACTAGCACTCAGCAGGGGGAAAGAAAAAACTAACAGTGCCTGTTCTCTGTCTTTATAGGTGAAATGAGGAAGTAGATGTCTCAAACGCTGTTTCACAAAATCCGTTAGAATTTTCTAAAAAAAAATAATTTATTCTTACTTATAAGATTTTCTCCCTTCATTTTAGAGCCTAATTTTAAGGCATTATATGTTTTTCTGTAACCAATGATTATGTGGTTATCAGCTGTATACTAATCTTACCCCTCTTGTTCTAAGGCTAGTTAATGTAGAAAGGCAGGTAATGCAGCAGCGTTATGCAATGAATGCTATCACGAAGTGTATTATTTGCTATTCAAGGCTTGATTTCACAACTCATTATTTATGTAATTTCAGTTTTACTGAGTTCCCTTGGGCCATTCAGGTTTTATGCTGGTGTAAGCGAGAGCAAAAACTAGTCCTCTTATTTGTATATTCTCAGCGTACATCCCCACTTTAAGCATCTCATTTCTGTATTTGTCTGTGCTACTCTCGCCTTCCATCCCCCAGCCCTTGGTCGGGGCTTTTCCAGTGGAAGCTCAGTGTCAGAAACACAGGCCGGATGCTGCACTTCATCCCTAGTGCACCTCAGGGGTGCACAGTGCCCCAAAAGCACAAATGTCTTGATTACCATGGGTTGGGCACCGTGTTCGTGTCAACCCACGTGCTTGCAGCTCTGTCTATAGTGAACACGGCGTGCTGAGGAAAGCCCTTGCTCTGCAAGGCTTTGTTTTGTCTTCTGGTTTTGTCAAGAGTAAGATATCTGTGCATATACTTTGTCTGGAATTCTGTAATTAAGGTCTAATCAGGAATTTGTACTGACTACTTGTCATAAAGCTTTATTTTAATAAATTCATACCAAAGTGGTGTAGGTGGAAAAAAAATATGAACGCTAGCAGGTAGCCCGTAACTCTGCGTGTGAATGTCCAGAACTGACCTTCTGAGCTCAAACAGAAGCCTCGTATGGGATGGCTATAAATTCTGATAATGCCTGAATTAAACAAGTGGCACATTCTAAATCCTCAAGTTAATGAGGATATACAAACCAGAACCACAGCTTAGGGGGAATGTATGGGGCTTTTTTACACAGAGTACATAGGGAGAACTGAAGTCTTGGGATTCTGGAAAGCAGAGCTGGTGTTGAAAAAGAAGGGTTCTCAAAATAAGAAGTGATCTCAGGAAAAAGAGGGACATGAAAGGAGGTGGTGGTGCTGCTTCCTGGAGGAAAGATCCTGGATATGAGATGTGAGTAAAGCAGTGAATACCAGGAGATGCCCAGGGACCATGGCCAGAAAGACCTGAGAGGGATAACCGTGTGCAGCTGCACAGCTGAAGCAAGGCAGCATTTTGCCTAACCTCCCTGCTGGACAGTGAAGTTGAGAACACCGATAGCACTGAGGGGGATAATGATAAAAGCTCTAACCTCCTTGGTTTTTTTTTTTTAAGTAAACCCCAGTATTCAGATCTATGATAGGTTATCGCTTACTCTGTCTCATCCATGACGCAAAGGGGAAACAGCTCCTTTGTGCAGCTTCAGAAACATCCTTTACTCTATCTGTTTGACTCTGTGGACCTTTTTAGCACTTGTCCAACGTACATGGACGAAGCTTATTGTGGTAACTCTTGTAAGGGCAAAATTCCCTCTTGGGAACTTCTGGGAAATATTCAGCTATGTTACATTGCTCTCCTGTGTGTTTTGAAATATCACTAGCGTCAATAGGAGAATCACATCGTATTACACTGTAGGTAGGAAGGACACAATCATTCTAGCAAGATATTTTCAATAAGCCAGGTCTCAAAAAGAGATCCAAACAATTGTTATGATGAAGAGAAGAGAGGATATTAGTCAAAAATATTGGTTTTGAAGGTGCACAGCTTTGGAGGGGCTACCAAGAGCAAATGTCAGTTGTTTGGCCGTTATCCAAGTTTAGACCATATTTCTTTTGCTTGACAATAGAGTTGGGAGACATTAAATCGGCATTCCTAAGGGAGCTGGGAAATGCATGTTTTCTCCCTCGGCAGCTTGACTGATGTTCAGGTCTTCCTCATGCTAGCACGAGTCATTTTACAGAAAAAACCCTTCACTCTCATGCTTTATTATCAGTGTTCTTTCAAGAAACAATCCTATCTGTGTTATTAATACATTATTTTCCCAGTAGGCAGAAATATACAGGGAACGTTCCTATATATTATGACTCCCTTGTACTTTATTACAGTTTTTAAAGATAATGTTTCTGTTGTATAATTTAACATCTTTTTATGTGAAGGATAGCAAGGAGCAGCAAGGTATCACATTAGATCTTCTAGCTTGGATTACGGGCTTGAAGGAAAGAAAAGATTCTGACTCTGGCCCTGCATAATGGGATGGCAAAAAGGAGTGAGTTTGGAGGGATGATCAAGTCTGTCCATTCAGCTTGGCAGCTGCTGTGGTTTCTCCTGACAAGTATGATGAAATAGATTTCATCTCATCTCTAAGAGGTGATGTAACGGAATCCTGTGTTTCCTGTTGGATTTGAAAAATATCTCACTCTGAAGGGCCCTTCTTGGGATAGTGCATTTACATGTTGACCATGTAATTAGATTGAGTCAAACACACCTGCCTTATAAAAATAATGTACTTGCTATAGGACTGCCCGAACTACCAAATGGTCTGAAAATGCTTATGAACAAAAAGTTCATTCATATTCTCTCTCTCATCCACTAATTTATGCTGAGGAACTTCTCCATCTAGTTGTTTTGATCAGCTATGTGGAAGAAGCCTGTATGTAGTATCGATGTAGAATTGATATAGTAAGTTACATAAAGTTTCCCTATTGCATCTTAGGAAGAAAATAAATACTCCAAAGAGTAGAGGTTATGAGTCCCAGTGAAAAACAACACTTTAGCTTAACTGCACATACAGGCTGGTAAATATACTGCCTTCTGTCACGGAAGGAGAACTATAAATGCATATTAGCTGAATCTATGCCAAACAGTCTCACTGCACTTGGATCATCTCAGTGATACAGAAAGTACTACTTCATGTCAACATAAATTTTTAGATTATTTTCACGGTGGGAAAAAAAGAACTTGTTTTAGACCTACTGCTACGTTATATATCAGAAATACAAAATGCTGATTGTATAAATTTCAAACCCAGGACAATTTAAAAAGATGAAATGTTGTAGACATATTGTAGTATCTGTGGCAATTATGTGCATCTTGTTTCTCAGAGAGGTTTATTTAAGTTTATATTTAGTTCTAGAAATGAGAAAAGAAAAGGAAAGGTATCATGCCAGAAATTCAACCTGCCAGAGGGATACTAAAAGGACTGTAAGGGCAATTCAACTTCATTATTTTCTACTGAGACAAGTAGAGAATAGAGAATTTAGAAAGCTGGTTTATTTTTTCATTTACACAGAGGATAAGCAATTGTGAATGCACCTCTGTGAGGCTTGTCTGTCCGACAAGAAAACAAATACCTTCAAAACTGGCTGAGATTTAGGTAGGACTAGCCTCATGTCCTTTACACATGGCCTGTAGCAGCAAGCCTTGAAGATAATCTCAGAGCTGGCCTTAATTTAATTTGGGGCAAAATACTAGGGAAGGGTTTAGGCAAGGATTGTAATTGCTCACATCATTAAGGTTGAAAATAGCTGCTGACGGGAGTTATTCTCCTGTATGACAGTATCTAGGAATTGCAGTCTAGGGTGCGATAGCCTTTCATTAACATCAGCACCCAGGATAATGATACAAGTAAAACTGCTGTACTTTATTACGTTCTTGCTGTCATTTAATTGCTTGATAATAGGTTTTCATAACAATAGAGACCCATGGAAAGTTGGCTGGAGTAATCCCAACTGGTGTATTAACTGTAGCAAAGTTGCCATTAATGAAGCGAGTTGTTTGGGGAGGTCATTCAGAACAGATGGCTATTATTTAGGGAAATAGCTGTAGAACTGTGTCTCCTGAGAGAAGCTGAAGTTCCCATATTTAATATGAACTGTATGAAAATGTGCAAAAGGGTTCCCAGGGCCAGGTAGACAAAAGAAGTGCTATGCTGTAAAACTTCACAGTGGAGCTGTTGTGAACAGTAAGTGCTGAGAGGTGGAATGCGGGTTGTTTTGCTTTGTTTTTAATGTGGTCATATTTTCTCTTAATGAACTTAACCATGAGCAATCTATTTTTGTTTCATTTTGTGAGCTGGTTTTGCATGCCTATATACAAGCCTCATACAGAGCGTAGGCAGACTACTACCTTTGAATAATAATATTAATCAATATTAATAATACATAATGCTTACATGCAAATGTGTGCTTACATATGCAAACATGGGGGTTCAAACACGGTGATGCAAATGTTGAAATGCTGGTATTTGTTACATTTGATGTTAAGGAACTCTACTGGGATTTTCTTCTCATGAAAGAGCTCATGTCTCATTTGATCACTCTGGGTTGCAGTTTTAGGAAAATTAATTAGTTGGAATAGAGTGGACTATGAATTTTATTTTCATGCGTATTGGACAAGCTGTTTTGTAATTTCATTGTAATTTCCAGTGTGAGGGTGGGTACACAAGAGGACAGCAAGTGTAGCCATTATTGTTTTGTTACTGGGAGGCGAGGCTGAGATAAAATAATTTTCCAGAGAGATTTCTCATACAAATTGAAGTTGTAGCTGCCAGTCAAATGTCTTTTCCATTTGTGACTTCCAGCTTTCACTTATAAATTTCAATGAATAACAAAGGAATTTAAAATCCTGCAAAAGACCATATTGAGCAACAAACTATTTTTTTTGAAGAGCCCTTTTCCCTCCCTCACATAGATGGGAAATAAATACAATCCCAGCTTCCTAAATCGTTCTAAAATTGCCAGATATCCAATTTCCCTCCCTTAAGAGGCATCTTAACCTCCCAGAGAAGGGATATATTACTTTTTGGGTTCTTTTACTTCTTTCTTATCAATATTAGGAGCTATTGTGTAAAGCATACATGTGGCAGTGCAGTTGGGTCTGTTATATAGGAGAGTGGACTCCTGCAGCAAACTGGGATACAAGGAGGGTGTCCAGCAGTGTAACTGGCCTCTCTGTACTTTAGGGGCTGCATTTTAAAAGGTTGAGTGTACTGTTGATATGACATGTGGTTATCCATTAACTATAAATCAAATACTGGAAAGTGCATAGTCAAACTACATGGACCTCAGGTCTTGGCACACTCACAGGTCTGGAAAAGCCAAAGCTTGTCTGGCCCTAGCCTGACTGAAGGGTCATTTTGCTATTTGAGTTGTAGCTTCAGCCTTGACATTCTGCTGGCTGTGCTCTGGCCACTGTACAGCTTTTCCTTCTCGACTGTGGATTTGGGTCTTTTCAAGCAGCTTTTCCACACTGGTGCCAGAGCAGTGGAAGGCAGGCACAAAGCTGAGAAGGCCACCAACTCACTGAGTAAGATGCAAAATGCACTGTTCATGTCTGAAACTTCGAGGTCTGCAGGCATCACGAGGGATGGCCATTGCACACACAGACAACTCATCCTTAAAAGAAAGTTGTGCCATGATTTCTAGATGATTTTTCCTTTCGGACAGATTTGCCTGCTCCCATTTCCACTCTAGTAGAAACACTTACTGTTGTATGTGTAGTTTAACAATGCACGTTCAATGCCTAATTATAAATGTTTGAGTAGTTCCAATATCCCCGCCTGGGAGGAAACTGTAGACAACTGCTCCGAGAGCTTCTTCTCTCATCTGCTGCTAACAGAGTAATGATGTAACTCTACAGAGAAGATGCACTGTGCCAGCCCTTTCCACTACAGGGTGAGGCCAACTTGGAAAAAGTAACTGTAATCACCGTATTAAATATGATGGAAGTTTATAACTTGCTTGCATGTGCTTTGCAACAAAAGGGAATTGTAACATCCGTGAGCTGTTGTATTCACTGCTTGGGGATTATGAAATGGCTGTGGGTTGTTCATCTCTTAAAAAAACTAAATCGTTCACATGGAAAGCAAATTACTTTTTATTTAAATATTTCTAATGCAACCATGAAAGTTGATCTATTTTAATTTTTTTTGTAGTCTTGTACTACAGAATTCCTGTATTAAATGCAATCAAACAATGCAAAATATTTTTTCAACAGAGAGCTAATCGTCTGCAGAAATGGGTCAGTGAATGTTAAGGATGTACTAAAGCTATCAAATGTAAGTCATGGAAGATAAGGATGTAAAAACTTATTAGATCACTCAATCCTTCAAACCTCCAAATGCAGGACAGTTTCTTGGAGAGGACATGTCAAACTGAGTAGAATTATGACAGCAATTAGTATTTTTTTGTGTTTGTTTTGTTTTACAGACACATTAAAAATACTGGGAGCGAGTAACAGCAGGGTGTTACTTGCTTTTATACACCCAGGGTTGTATAACCCCCTAATAATCAGTGTTTTGTATTAATATGATGTCTTTCTTCTGGGTGATGAGCATAATATTCTGAGATGGGGAAACTAGCCATGGAATATCTGGGGGATGCTGACCATCAGGTGTGGCTGAAGCAGTCATATGTAAGGACTTCTTCAGAATCCACTGAAATTAATGGAGAGAGGCTCAGTGGGCTCTCAGTCAGACTTGGGATCACAGAATGCCTGCTATGAAAAGGGTGATCTGTTCTTGGAAGAAAAGTTTAGGTAGCATAAAACTTCTCTCTTCATTTGCATGGCAGGTCTTTCAAGTTAAATTCATGGCAACATCCTCTTGGGGATGTAAACTTCCTGAAGAGGCAACTGAGTCTTGCTTCAAACTGCTTGGACTGGGCTGGATTTGAAGTGTGCACGTTTTCTTAGTTTTGTTGCTTGTTTGCAATCCAAAGCTCTAATTCATTCCCATGTTATACAAACCTCTTCTGTGTTTGTGCATAAAGTGATGTCTTTAATCGAGATTTAGTTTAATGGTGGGGAATGTTATTAATAATATATAAAATCTATTTCATGTAATTAAAAGTGGAGAAGAAGGTACTATTTTACTATTATGCTGACAGTCTGTCTTTGATCTTGGAACCTTTGTCAAGGTATGTTAGTAATAAAAATGAATGTCCTCTCATTTTAACCTTGAAGTAAAGCTATGATTATGTTTACTAAGCCAGAACTGCCCTCTGAAAGTAAAGTACTGTGTTAATTGTACTCCAGGAGGGGATCAGTTGGCTTTTCTAACCTTTTCTTCCCATGTCTTGTCACTTCTGCATTACAAGGCTCAAGTGAATTACCTTAAAAAAGGAAGTGGTAAAATGACAACAATTTTTGCAAACATTTAAGTAATTTAAAAGGTTAATAAAATGCCAGCGCCTGAGGACCTGTATTTGTCAGTTTACAGTGGTGTTGTGTGAATGGTGTGTTTGTAGGTGACTCGAAGAGCATAGCACTTTCTGGCTTCTTTGCGTGCCAGATTTGCTTCTGTGCAATACAGTAATTGTATTTGATAGCAGGATTTAGCCCTTGTGTACAGATGCTCTATATTCAGCTATAGCTTAATGTACCCTGAAATAAAAATTTCTGATACTTTGCTGTAGTAAAGTCAGTGTTTTCAGAGTTGGACATCAAGCAGAGGATTGCATATACATTCCTGTAGCTTCTGTTTTCCTTCTCTGCTTCTCTCTCCTTAGCTAGCTCCAGCTTATTAATACAGGTGTTGATAGCACAGGACCTTCAGCAACTTTGAGAGAGCTGCAAAAGCTGCTTAAGAAGCTGGATAGATATTCCAGCAGGCAAGCCATACTGGCAGATACAGCTATAAGACTAGTAATAAGTGAGCTTTATGATTTAAAGCTGATTGGTACGTTCAGACTTAGCTGTAGGTTGCATTAAACCTAGTGACCCAATGCTGAGAAGATGCAGATTTTTGGAGAAATGGATGCAAGTTTCTGAAAGTTATGCTGATTGTTTCGAGGTGGCATAAAGCTTTTACCCAGGTCTGTATGTGTTAATTCCAAATATTCAGTTGTGATGCAAGGCTATATTTTTAGCCTCATTTTTTTTAAAAAGTAAAATTTTGATTAAATAACTGACAAGAAAGTAAATGATACCCTGCCTGTTTCCATTTTCCTCCTCTCAATTTCTTGTATTTAGTGTAAAAACTAGGAGACAGCTTTGGAGTATGTTCCAAGAGCCATGGATCACGTCACATCAATGTTTCTAGAATGTTTTAAAATCTAAATTAAGCATGATGGCAACACTGCCTGGAAATTATTTTGCTTTCAAGTGAAAAGAAACAAAGACCATACCATATGTGTTGTACTCCAGAGAATTACCATTTTTGGGTGGATGGACGGATGGATGGATTTGAGATCACTGAAATCATTCACTCACCTCTTACGTGTGTTTGTGAGTGACTAGGTGTACTCAAGTGGGATCACAGCTGTCTGCCCTGGCTGCACAATGTCACTTGTACAAAATCCACTAGAATGGGTCGCAGTTTCTGGAGTGTAGTCGATTCTGAAGACTTTTCATGACCACTTCTACCCCACATGTTTATTGTCTTGCTTGCACAAATCTTGCATACATGCTCTGTTCCCTACTGATATATCACAAGCAAAATTCTTGCTTCCTTTGCTAGCCTCCAGATAACAGCAGAATACTGCTGTCAAGAGGTTATTACTTGACTGTCACACTCTCCCCCCATATTTATCATGTTATTAATTTGCCTTCATAATATTAAAAATGTTAATTCAGTGTTTGCTAAGTCTCCTGTTTCCCAGTGAGAATAAGACCAAGCTGTTTAATCTTTCCATGCAACCCACTGCAATTTTTTGAGAATTGTTATAATTTTGATTACTCTGTAATGCACCTCCCAGAACAATTATAACCTCTGTAAACTAAAGCTGCAGCAAGCTGTTTGTCAACAACTCCGACCCTGGTGAGGATGGCTTTTGTAAACTGGCCTTGATATCTGTGCTTCCTAGGCAGCCTGTGTATCAAGTGTGCATTTGTTATGTGAGACATTGACACACACATCCTTAGGTGAGGATCTTTCAGAGGAAAGCAACTTAGGCAGGGTCAGAGCAAACAGTGAGGTGCTCTAAGGGAGGGTAGCTCTGATGGTGTAAAGCAATGGAACCCAGTAAAGGGCCCCAGGAAAAACTTCTGAAAATTGAAATTATACATGAAAGAAAGGAAATGAAAGTATTCAGTAAGTATGACAAGGGCTGCTTCTGTGGGATAAAGCCATTTGGATGGCAGGTTCTATGGAGGTGCTCAGGTGATTGCATACACATAGACATAGGACCTAACTGCCCTCTTGTTCTGTGGAAGCTGGTCTGTTCACAAAACATCTGAGTCGGTTTGGCAGGAATATTATTCTGCATCACTAGTGGCCACCTCATACACACTCACAATAGTGCCTGGCTGTGGGATAGTCTTTGAGATAAATAGGTATGGAGGTGTCTTGAAAAATGACATTGGATACTTTGTGTGCCATGAGCTAAAGCATACGTGTTGCTACCCACAGTGACTTCTTTCAAGTAGCTTATATTTGGCATGGTATGCCTTCAGATTACAGAAGGAAATGCTAAGCATGGAGCTCTTATTGCTCCACTCAGGCTTAGCAATTATGAAGAATAAAAAATTTACCAGAGCCTACTCTTAGATAGATATAAACATGGGGAGAATTAAGGGACAGGAAAATTATAGCAACCCAGCTAAACCACTATAATTAAGGCTGAATTGCTTTTTATATTATAGCATTCATGAAGTAGAATGTTGAAATAAATGAAAAGTAAAAGCTCAAATACTGTTTCAGACTTAAATTTTGGTAGGACAAATCCATTTTCTCTTAACAACGTGTGTGTCGCTTTCAGTTTCTCTCGCTCTCCTCCTACTAGTGATGCCTTGCCCTCCAGATTCAAATGTCTCCTGAGCTTCCTCAGCTGGAAAGACTGATCTTGCTCTTGCACAGGTACTCGCTGTGAGTACAGCCCTCTGCCACACTCAGTGCCATTTACAAAAGGCTCCTAAATCACTTGTGTGTCTTTAAAATCCCATGAGTTACGGAATTGCAGACACTCTAACAGCCTTTGCATTCAGATTAAGAGCCAAAAGATTGTAGGTTTTTGGTGATTTTATTTATTTTTTTTTTGTAGGAGGGTGTGGTGGTGTTGTTTGTTTGCTCTTAATTTTAACTAATTTGTTTCATACTTTCAGTAGTGACATGCTTTTATACAGTATACCTGTCTGACTGCCTGTGCATCTCCATCAGTCTCCTGCTAGTAACGTTTGAATTCAGCGGGCAGTTTCCACTGAAGCTGATGGCAATGTAGAAGCTGCAGATATGCTAAGTTCTGCCAAGTTTGGTGAAAATCCTCAGTTAAAGGAAAAAGACCTACATTAAAGCTCCTTTGAGGGAAAGTCAGGAAGAACTCAATCCATGTTCGCTTTGAGAGGCAGCAGCCAGACCAAACCAGACAGCATGTGTGATCAGCTGGGCAAATGAAGGACGTGGGAAGAAGCTGAAAGTATGTAGAGAGGAGGTTAGCAAATAGAGGACACGGGTCTTGCTGATTTTAAGCTTGTTTGGATCAGCAGGTTTGTAATGGGAATAAATTCCAATGTGTGAAATTCAAAGGCACCCCTACAGTTTAGGGAGAGAGGCTTTCTTACTGACAGGGCAAAGCACTTCATAAAAATAGTCAGAAGTCTTAGAAAGTGATAAAATATACAAGCCAACAAAATTTTGTGGGGAGAATTCATAGGCTGATGGGGATATGCACATGACAGGTGATATTATGCATGTCTAGACTGCAGTAATTTTATAGGTATGTTCTGCATTATTCTGATACAATGAGCTAGATTAGCAGTGCTGCTTATTCACCTCACCTCCCATTTAATAAGCCATAAGGCAATTCTTAGGAAACCATAAGACTGACGTAAAGATCTTGCTTACATTAATTTACGACTCACTTTAAATTGTGTCTTGAGTTATAAAATGTCAAATCTTGGAAACAGCTCTGAATACAGTTTGTGTTCATGGCAAATTGGTTTCACGAAGGAGGAAGTGAGGCCACCTTTGAGTACTTCTGTAAGTCCCAACCAAACTGAATATTGATCTCAGCATGTTTAAGAGGGGAGGGAACTGTGATTTTGCCCTGAACGGGAGCAGCAGTGAACCTTTTTGCTCTGTTTCTAAATTCCTTTTCATGTTAACTTTACTGTCTCTCTGTAACCATCTGCTGCAGCGCTGTGCACTCTTCACTTGTGTAACATTTAAGAGGTTTTTTTGTTTGTTTGTTTCTGTGGCTGTGGAGAAGAGCTGGAGGATGTGAGCTCTGAAAGTTCAGAAGCAAAAGAGCAAATGAGGCAAAGGGCATCCTAGTTTTAACAGAATTCAGAATTTGTTGTTAAAAACATAGCTGGTTAAAAAGATCCTGAAAACATGAGAGAGAGTTATCAGACTAGTGTCTCCACCATCTTTCAAGATCTTCTTTTAACCCTAAATGTACCTTTGTTTTGTCACTGGCTTGTTAGCTGCTGGAAGGTGGATGTGTGACACTTAAAGCTCCCTGTGTTTTTAAGGTGATGAGCTATTTTGGATTATAAAATGTGATTGTTCTTTGAAATAAGTTTTGGTAATGCTTACAAGACTCCCACAGATGAATGATGCATAGCAAAAAGGTAGACTTTAACTCAAAGCTTGTTAAGTGAAGATAATACATAATTTGAAGGGGCAAGAACAAGTTAAACCTAATTTCTCTGTAACATATAGGTGAGAAGTCAGATTGGAGGGTGTCTTTCCCTTAGCTTTAGGGACAGAAGGAATAGGGTCAAACATTTTAATTAATAGGAGTAATAAATGTATGTATCTTCTAGAATTCTGAAAAGGATATTTTAATTCACTTTTTATTTGTGGTTTGTTGCTTCAAACATGCCAACTTTTTTTTTATAATTTATAATAAGTAGATAGTTGATTTTTCTTTGTCTTGTTTTCAGACTGGTCTCTATTCCAGAGGTCCACAGTTGGAGTCATTGGGCTTTCACCCAGCAGGGCTTTTTGACTTGTCCTGTGCACACTGAAATGTGATGGGGTAAAGACAGAGACATTTTTAGGTATCCTTTGAACTGTTAAAATGTTTTCTACTACTACCTTTGTATAATAATACATCTGCCAGGGTTTGGGGATTCATATAGTTAAAAGCAAAAACCTATGTGTGATCATTTGGAAGCCCCTAGACAGTGCAAGCTTAGGGCTGCTGCTGACCACAAAGTCATGATGTGGAGTTCGGGAGTATGGGATGGACCTGCTGAAACAGCTTTGATATGATACAGAGTTTAGTGTGTCTTTGTGCTAGAGGTGTAATAGGAGCTGTTCCTGACAAGTGGAAAGCATCCCCAAGGTTATGCTGCTGTAGTGCTTTGGACTGAAGACAGCGTGAGTTGAATCTAGTTGAGTGGTTTTGTTTACTTTGTCAAGAAAAATAACTATAAGGGTTGCCAAATGACCAAACAGAAATGAGGAACAAATGTTCCCAGGACTTTAAGTGGGGATTGAAAGCTATAGCAAATTTAAAACAAAATTGCAAGCTGTAGAGTATTACTAGAAGGTTCTAGAAATATGGTCGCTCTGTAAAGAAATTTCAGAAATCAGGAATGTCATTTAACTTCTGTGATTTCTCTTTGAGAGAAACAAATGCATTGCATGTATGCCAGGAGTGCAATCTAAATTGGGTGTGCATGTCTCATACTCTTTGCTACCCCACATTTAGGTCCTATGTTTGAAACCTCCCAGCTACTGAAAAACTCCTAGGTATGAGTTTCTTTATGATGCTGAGAATTTGGCCCAAATTTCTTGAGCAATACAAGGGTAGGCACTTCATGCATTTTCAAAGCACATGAATTTATGTTCTTGTTTAATTCAGGAAGTTGTTTAAGGTGTAGCGGTGTGGGTTTAAAAATTAGTTTTTAAGAATAAATATGTTTCTTCCATAGCTGGAAGTCATCTTGCAGGTGTCTTTGTAAGAACAAGACACAGAGGCATGTCTTGGTGAGATACCTGCAGTGCACTGCTCTGGATACAGACCAATGTAATAGCTTCATATGAGCATTAATGGACAGAATTCTGTGGAAAACCCTCATTTTCCATGGTATTGAAGTGACCTGACATGTGAGGGAGAATTCCCAGGAAATCTACTCAAAGACCAGTAATTGCTGAATCCCAAGTTATTTGCATTTTGGTGACCTTGAGTTCCAGCCTCTGAAAGAGAGCTGAGTGAAAGCCATGGAGATCAGAATGCTTACAGACACTTAGATTGGTGTAGATGTAATGTATTGCTTCTGCAAGGCTAGTGCTGTCAGCTCAGTTGTGAGATCAGTTTGAGGTATCTCACTCCTTTTTCTG
This sequence comes from Actenoides lindsayi, assembly GCA_025331215.1. Lineage (NCBI taxonomy): Eukaryota > Metazoa > Chordata > Aves > Coraciiformes > Alcedinidae > Actenoides > Actenoides lindsayi. The sequence continues at coordinate 191,685 of WTSP01027787.1, read as the reverse complement.
CAGTCAGGTAACTTCCAATAACATGTACTGAATGTTTCTCTTGGCTTGATGAAAGAGACTTGATGCACCAATGTCAATAATGTGGTCAACATTTGGAAGAGGCAAACCTGGGTGTGGAGGCCTGGGTGTGGAAGCTGTAGCAGTTACAAGGCTAAAATACAGTCTGCTGCAGACTCAAGGGAACAAGTAGAAGCACTCAATAAATCATATTGATAGTTGACAATTTTGCCGGACATTTAATTTCTTACAGGAAATATTTTCCGTGTTAAATTTCATTAAGCTTAAATTTAAAGTAGTCTATAAACAGAGAAACAGTAGGAACACTTACACAAATGAGCACTGGTTTTGCCTTCTCTTCATTTTGTAAAAAGTGTAGTATGAAACACCAAAAAGAGTTAGCTGTAGATGTGATTTGATGTATCCTAAGTAGGATAATTTTGAATTATGACTTATGTTGAAAGATAAAAAAAATCATCTTCAGAGGTAAGACAAGAGAAAAAAGGGAGAGATGTGCTGCTTATATTCAAGAACTGTGATACATCAGCATCAATGATTCCATTTGTTTTATGTATTTGCTTCTCATTTTAATGGTTTATTATCAGGGATCCAGTCAAAATTGGCAATAAAAAGAACAGCTTTACTTTGATTCAAAGTCTACAGCAGATATGCCAGCAGTAGGGATAAATAAGGCATGAAAAATATGCTCTTAATAAGGGAAATACAAGTAGTTCTAAGCATATTTCAGATGCTTTATTTTGATTTCAAGCAGAGTGCTGAATGGACTCAAATTATTAAGTCATAGTGAATAGTACCCTGAACATGGGTTGAAATATTCCATTCTAAAGCAAACCTGGGTTTATCCTTGTAAATCTGTTCATATAAATAATTTTAAGAGAAGAAAAAAACCACGGTCCTTTAGGTATTTTATGGAAAGGGAATATCTTCTTTACAAGAACCTCCCTACTATTCACTGCAATTCTCAGTTCCAGGGGAGGAAATATGCTGGAGGATTTTGTGGCATCACAACTGTGTATTATTCTGTCCTTCAATGGCCAAACGCAACGTATAGGTGAGAGAATGTCATGTGACTAAACATAGTTCAGTGCTGTCACGCTTTTTTGATGCCAAAAAACCATGGGCTGGCCAAGCAATTGGGCGATGAAAGGTCCGCTGGCCCCGGGTCAGGCAATTAAACTCTGCTGTGCCCTTCTAGACCAGAGTCTGGTCTGCAGGAGTGTTATGGGAGAAAGTCTCGACTAAACAGTTCAAAATTAGAGAAGCTGTCTGTACAAGCTGGATTCAATAGCTCAGGTTTTCTTTGCTGACACATTTCTGCTTCTTCCTATGGGGGGGAGAGAAAATAAGAAATTCATTGATTTTTAAACAGTGTGTTTGCTATTTTAAGCAACTGGAAAAAAAGATGGGGTTAAAATGACTCTTATCTGGGCTTTGTCAGGTGTATTGTCACTTACTCCTCCTGCATGTCCCTTCTGAAGTTCTTTTGCTCTTTAACATATTCTTTTTTTCATATCCATGAAGGGTTAATATTTTTTAAGATAGATCTCAAAAATCCCAACACTTAAAAACTTGAAGTGAGAGACAAATCTGTAGAAGTCATGGCACCACCTCATACCTTTTTGCTTGTGAGACTGCATTTGTCTATACCATGTTGACTTTTTATGGATGTAATTACTGCTACTTCTTATTCATAAGATTAAAAGTTACAGCCTGTACTATAGTTTTCTAGGACAGATCAATCTGGACACTGTGGTAGAGAGAAGAAACTGTCTTGCTCTGTTTTACTTAGCAGCCTAACAAAAATGTGATGAGAAAATCCATTGCAAGAAAGAATCCATATTCCTTTTAGGCACAAAACTGCTTTTATCCATTGATTTGGAGCTCCAGTTGCCACGGGGGTTTGAGTGTAAGATCCTTAAACCCACAGAGCAGCTTCTGTGTTAGTGCGGAGGAGCTAGAGCAGCTGTGCAGGTGACCCCAGGGGTTTCCTGAGCCTGCGAGGCAGGTGCTGCTGCAGTTCAGTTATCTCCTCAGAATACATCGGGGAGAGTCAGCGGAACAGTGGGGAAAACAAGGGTAAACTTCAGAATAAACTGAAGAGGGTATGGAGTTAAAAGGTTATTAGCAGGCCAGGCAGGTATGGTATATATTTGATACCGCTGGCACAGAAATCCTCTGGGGGAGACCTTGTCGCTGTCCCATTGATTTCGGTTGCATTTGGGAATACTCTGTACTTGTCTGACTAATGCCTGCCTGGAAGTCCCCAGACAAAGTGGAAAAATATGTTTAACAGAAGAAAATAGAAAAGCAGATTTCTCTTTTTTAAAGACGAGTGTGTGGATGGACCTCCTGATCTTTCCAGAAAGAAATCGGTAACATAGGGAAAGAACCCGTGGCAGGCAACTGTGGGGAGAAACAAAGGAGAATAAAAGGAGAGAGAGGGAGGATTTTTGTGGCTTCAGAAACGAAGAAGAGCTGTACCAGGCAGCAGTATAACACAGGCAAGCAAGTTAGCAGAGGTGAGACCTTGTGCTTGCTCTCTGGAGTGTGTCTCTGTGTGCAGGTACTCAGTCTTGCAGTTGTCAGGTTTGTTACACAGCCCTGGCAGAGCATTTGCAGTTGAATTGTGCTTCCTGTGCTGTAACTAGATCCCCAAACCCTGATCTCAACTTCTTGTAATCATCCCTTGGCCAGAGTTGGCTGCAGTGAAGGCTTTCTTTGTGGTAGCTCTGCTGGACTTGACCCCAGCTGTAAAATCCAGGGCTGCCCTCTGCCTGATTTTCTTGACCTACTTGTTTTTCTTTGCCTGGAGTCCTGGTCTGCAGAGATTTGAGATCCATCACATATGACTGAGTCTTTTAGACAACAAATTGTACCTGGCTGGAACAAATCTAGATGTCTCAAAGCCTGAGTTTATGTATAGCACAGGAGTAGATAAATTAAGTTTGATGTATCTAGGGCATTTTGGACGGACTGCATGTGCTCAGTAAATATGACACCCTCTGGCCAGTGCAACAGTCCACATACATGACAGCTGAATTGTCCAGGTATAATTCATATAGCAACTCAATGCTTAAGTACCTGTTGAGACACCCCAAACAGCCTGTGAGCAGTCATTCATATTGCCCATCTCCAGATTCCTGAGACTTACTGTTCACATGTTCAGGAATATATTTTAATATGGCTAAGAGACTTAGGCTTCCACGGAAACACATTGCTCTAAATTAAGAGTGCTGCTTTAGGAGAGCATGTAATTGAATAGAAGTCATCAATATATAGTGACCTTCCATTGTCCCTCGGCTGGATGTATGTGCCCTGTACAACTTGTCCATGGTTTTTGGAGACAGTGCAGTAAGACCATTAAGTTCTGTATAGGCAGATTTCTCAAACTGTTACACAGAGTTTAAAAAAAATGGAAGGTTCATTTTAAAAGCTCAGTTAGGAGGCTGTTCCTTGTTTGTTGTGTTCGTCAACACTGTCTGTTCTGACAAGGCTGGTGTGGAACTGTCAGCGCAGTGGGTTGGCTACAGACAAACACATACTTGTATCGAGATCTCCAAACAGCTGGGGTGGGGTTGCACTTCCAAAAAGAAGGAGGTGGTGGTGGTGAATTCAAAGGGAAAAGGCAGGGCAGAAAATGACTTTGAGTTTGAATGCAATTCATCACTTCACTCTGCCCGGTCAATGGGATTTGAAAGTAGAGTTTATGCTCAGAAGAAAGTAACTGCTCTTGCTTTGCTTTCCTTCCTAGATGTCCCAGATTCCTTTCCCCCTCCCCTTTGTTCCAAGGGCTGTCCCTATTCTGTGCTCTCTATTGCTTTTGAAATCTCAAAGGTGGCATGTGTGAGGGAAAACGGTATTTCCAGAAGGGAGGCCAACTTCTGCCTGGCACGATCTGGATCCCATAACGCTGCCTGTGGCCTGGAGCCCGTTCTTTGTTCTCTGGATCCGCTCCCTTTTCTTAGCGGTTTTCTGATGAACAGCTGAATGCACTCGATGGTCACGCTTGAGTGCTTGTGATTTGTGGCAATTAGCAGAGGGTTGAACAGCATGCACATGTGCAGGAGAGTCCAGTATAGCATCCTGTGCAGAGAGAAACACATATGCCTGTTGAAACTGGTTTGCTCCTCACGGTCAACAAGGAAGCGTAGCTGCAGCCTTTTTAAGATAAGGCTGCTGCTGATATGGCTGAAAACATCCTATCCAAAAATGGGGACTTGCATCCAGCCCCTGGGCAGTGGTGCTGGGACCTCTACTTGGGATCCTTGCAAACAATCTGGCTTACTTCCACAGTATACAGAGGCCTGTTCATTTTGCATCACTAGTTTCCTAGTTATTTTTGATGGTCTGCCTAGCTGCTGCAGCTGTGAAAATGGTGGGCTTGTGAATACTTGCCCACTTTTAGGGTTTGGTCCATAACAAACAATGGGATCTTGAAAATCTTAGTATATTGCAGACCAAAAAGAAATCTTTAGGGATCCGTGTGTACAACTGTGATTTATAAGCACCAGTATATTCTGTGGTCCTTTTACTGGGATATGCAACTTCTGCTGGCTAGTGATGTGTTCAGCTGACTAGCAAAAGGCATGCTAAAATCAGAGCAAAAGGAAAGATATGAATCACTGTGGGCTTGCTACTGTAAATTTGCTTGTATAGACAAGGAGGCAGTCGGGGAATCAAGCATAAGGGTAAAGAGGACCTTTTGCTAAACTGTGCAGAGAGGAAATGTAACAGTGAGTTAGGGTATCTCTGTCCCTTGGAAGGCATACTTCCCACTCAGCCTTGTGCTGCAAGGACAGTGTGACATGGCACAGCTGAGTGTGGAGCAGCGACTGAGCTGTTTAACCTGGTGACACTCTCCGTGCTTAAACCAGGCATTTTCTCATTTCTTCGTTTACTCATTTGTCGCAATAGGGGGACAAGGGAAAACATGCTTGGTTTTTTTGTGGTGTTGTTGTCTGAATCTATGCAATGTTTTAGCTACTGTAGTTACTCATACTAAGGCAGTGTCTCACTTTTCTTACTGTTCAGCTGGTTTAGAGAATATGCTTGCTTCTCAAAATTGTGTTGCTTTCTGGAAGTAGAAGGTGACAAAGACTCCTGCCTGTCTCTGCGTAGTGTCCTGACCCCAATGGCTGCACATGGGAATTCTGCCTAACCCCACTGTAACATTCTCTAGCCAGCACAGTCCGATTTACAGGCATGGAAGCAACCTGGTGTTTCACTCTGATGCAGACCTCTAGAATATCTGCAGATTGGATACTCATTAGTCAGACAGAGGAAATATAGTATCTTAATTAGAAAGGGAGTTGCTCATGATTGATTGTGTGCTGTATGGAAAACAAAATGTTAAAGAAGCAACCACAGGGGGAAACTGTTTAATTCTGTTCCCCCCCACCCCCTTTTTTTTTTTTTAAAACCTATCAATTTTATTGCCCATTTTGACTGTGAGCCTAAGTTATTGTGAAATTTTTTTGTTTTGTTCTTGTTTTTCTTTCCACTCCTTTATTAATATCTATTTGGTGATCCTGGTATGACTGTCAGATAACTACAGTTCTGCACTTGACACTCTGGTTGTGTATTTGCCCCACAAGGGTCAAGGATTTACAGAAACTGATGAGAGTCTTGGTTGTGTAAGGAATACAGGATGAGGCAGATAATCCACACAGTTTACCTTATTTATCTAAGAGTCAAAACAGTTACTGCAGAGGAAAGAAATAAGGTTTATGAGCTCTGAATGAAAATAGCAGTGCTCCATCTTTCTGTGGATCTATAATTCTCTTTCTCCTTGTCTCCTTAGCTGTAGGAATGTGACATTTCTAATTTGCAGTGTTGTAAGAAAAAGCATGATATGATAGAATCACCTAATTACAACATCATTCTTTGCAAAATAATAATTTCCATGTATTTCGTTAAACAGTGGGACAGAAAATGCAGTGGAGACAGCTGGCATTGCCTTGGCAGGAATCCTTTTGAGATGCATGACTTTTTGCTATGTTCCTCTTATAACCTCTACTCATTCTCTTTGATGCTGATGTTCCATTTTAATAGGGCTCATCCTTTTACCACAAGAACATCAGATTGCTGTGAATAAGAACTGTGAACTGTCTGTTCAGTTTTAGCTTCTTCTTGCCATCAACTATGTATACTTTTAGCTCTTTAAATTTTTTTGTTTCTGCCACTTTCCACACCCCAATCCCCCCTGAAGATACCAATCAGGAAATAGGATCTCTTAAAAGCTTTGTTTCAGAATTTAAACACCACTGTTGCTGTATTTTTCCATTAATTTACTGGCTAATAATAGCAGTGGAGTTGGTAGTTGAGTTTTTCTCGTGGTAATCAATTTAATGGTATTCTTTGCTAACTTAATTTGCTTTCTTCTTGATACTTGATCTTTTCCTCATATTCTTTCAATACTCAAAAATCTACTTTAAACTATGTTACAGGTAAGATGGTGACTTGTTGTTTTTGACTAATGGGTCAGTATTTTTCCCCACCTATTTTTTGGAAAGTAGGGATTAAGAACAGCAGTGCCTTGGCTGTCCTTTGGTAACTCATCACAGGTAGCTGAAGAAAGGACAGTTGGTAAGGTGATCTGGAGCTGGGATGTAGTGCCACACGGTGTTTGCGAAGACAGACATTTCAAGTATTGTTCCTTGCACTGGGAACATGCATTCACTCCTGTGGCCATGATGTTTAATTCCTGAAGTTCTGAAGCAAAGATGCTCCTACAGCTCTTTAATCAGTTCCTGCTCCCCACCTAGTGCTCTAGTGCCTACAGGGAGATTTGGCAGAGTCATTAATGCAGTGTTGGAAATCAATCCCTAAGTGGTTTCACAAAGCTGATGTGAATTGTGTGTGAATCAAAGGAATGTTTCTTTGCTTCCTTATATACAGTCATTTTTGGTGTATAGTGCTGTGTCATAGTCATAATGTTCTACAAGCCAGTATACCCAATCCGTTCTTTTTTCTTCAGATACCAACTGAATTCTGTGGCACTCACATAATGACAATTAAAAATATGTTGTGTGGCAGATACAGTTAATATCTTCTAGAGGAATTTTATAAATCTTTATTTTAAAACATAGTAATGTATGTGTTTTTACTTATTGCACAGTAGCTTAAAAATAGTAAATTTATGTTTAAAAGTTTTTCATTTTTGGTGGGAGGAAAAATAAAGGGGAAAGAATGGTGGGGATAGTTATTGAGACCAGCAAGCTCAGTTTTCTAAAACCATACACTAGTGTCTCTGAAAAGTGAAAGGCAAAACCAAATAACAAATAAAACAAATAAAAGATTAAAGCAGAAAACAGATATTTAATAAAAACATGTTGATGCTAAAAATACAAGCACTTAAAATGCACTCTAAACAAAATAAGTGAATTAAATATTCAGAGCAAAATTTTTATGTTTCCTGCTGGAATCAGATTTTCTGTGAAAACAGTAATTGCTTGCTTTACTCTGGGATGTTTGTTTACACCAGAGCTGCCTCTCTTTCTGCTGGGAGGGCTCTTGGTTTCCATGCAGACGTGAAAGCAGCTTTGCTGTGTATAAGAACTGGCTTCCAATTTTGGTGACCCGGATTTACACCCACAATTAACTGCAGGTGTAATTTATAGATGTTTGATTAGGCTATTTCAAATGTTTAGCTTTGGGCCAGTTTAATGAGCTGGCTCAGTATTATAAATCGGCTGTGCAGTTAATCACAGGGACAAAACTTTGGGCTGTTATTGGCAAGTGCAGAATGTATGTTTGCAAGGTCAGACACCAGCTATAAACCCTGGACTTCACTTTTAAGGAAGAGTGATGTTTTTCAGGCTTAAATCCTTGTAATGGAAGCCATAGTATCCTTTTGCTCAGCTAAATAGAAAAGGACAGCATGATGTATCTCTAGATGAACATTGAATTCCTACATTTTAAATGTTTGTTAAAAGATGCATTAAAATCCAGGTAGCCAGTGTTTGCATGCAAATAGCATAGATATAGTATTTGTGAAGTCTCTGATCACAGAAGGAGCAAATGTTGATCAAGTATCACTTTCATGTGTGTTACAGCTAGGATAATGTTGTTGTAAAGGTTAACCCACAAACTTTACAGGGAATTAAAGTAGCAAATGCATTCTGTCAGGATTATCAACTCATCTGAAGTAATATCAAAACTCAATCCCATAATATAATCTATTCAATTTTTTTTTTTTCTTTCAGGTTGCAAGTAGTTGAGGCCCAGAGGAGTGCTGTGCATAATGAAAGATTTGACTGGTAAGAAATACTGGATAAGGTGTTCAGTTTCTATTTGATAAGAGACAAAATACTTTTGGCATTAAAAAATGGTAGCAACAAACTTCCTCTAAATGATCTGTAAATTGCTGGGGATAATTCATCAGCTGAGGAGAGTGATATTTTTGGTGGTAATGAAATCTTTTGGAATCATACATTTAACAAACTCTACTGGCTGTTGAGTGATAGCTATTGTAAAAGAATCAAAATGAGCCATTACTGTAGCTGTGAGATATTCTGCCTTTTCACAGAAATGTTGCAGGCTTCTTCATAAAGTTGCTGGTATACCAGCTCCCTTCCACCCTGAAAAAGTAGTTTACATAACATATTCTTCATGACAGTAGAAAGCTCTGTAAGAGCTGCATAAGAAGACAATGACTATAAACATTGGTAGGAACCTTGTATCACAATGTGCACATGGGTATTGAAGCGGAGAAATGATTGGTTTGTGTTTAAGGTTAAGAACAGAATATTTTCACTAGGTTTTAAGTCTTCTTATTCTATATGCCAGTGATAAATACAGCAGCAATGTCTTTCTTTCCTTTTTCTTCAGACTGTAATTGAGATCTTTGGTTCTAGATCATAGGGATAAATTGAAAAAAAAAAATAAAAAAAATCAGAATTCCTCATTAGAGTAGATAAGTCTTCAGTTACTCTATTTAGGAAACTCTTGGTTAACAAAGCCTACAGTATGTTTTCTTTATACAAGAGAAGTTTCCTGATTGTTGATTTTCCTATTGTTCTACTGTGACCTACGGGCAGTAACAGAAAACTTATGTGATAATCTTATGAAGTTAACTGAATTATGATACTGCTGCAAAATATGTGAGTTAATGCATGATAGTATTGAAGTTCATGGGACTTCTACTAGTCCTGATTGTTCTAAGCCCTGCCTGCAAGTGTTATGTATCCAGGAGCAACATAAATATTTATGTAACAGTCTTTAAGAAATGTTTACTGTCCATTTGCTACTTCATATGCACATCTTTCTGTAGTCAAAGTCATGAAAATATGGAGACTTATTCTGACACTTGGTGACTTTTACCTTAAAATAAGAACTCTAATAAGTTTTAACTACCTTGTGATATACTCTTGTGACATTGCAAGTGAACATTACTAATTAGCTACTAGGGCTAAACATTTTTGATCATAGACATTTGAAATTGCTGCTTGTTTACTTCATCATTAGGTTGGAAAAAATACTTTTCCTTGCAGTAATAAATTGATTGGTTGTGTCTGTGAAATTGGATTAACACTATGGTTTTATTGACTCTAAAGTAAATCCTTGTTTGAGATGCTCCCTTAAATATAAGTCAGGATGTGTCTAGATTTAAGTTCTCATGTTTGGGAAAATGAATCTGTGTTTGCCAGAACTGATGACAAAAGATGGTTAGTTAGTAAAATTGAGATAGATGAATTTTTAAGTGATGGCTATCTGTCCTACAAACTGAAGATTAAATTTCACTTTGTGCTGAAGCTTTCTGTCGAATTAAGGGTTTATGCTATAAACACAGTGTCTTAATAACCTTTTCCCTCCCTAACTCACCTGAAAGTTGTCTTACGTTATAATGCCAGCTTCTCTGAGTACCTGCAGGGCAGATAATGGTAAGTTATTGATGCATTTTGACAGCTTTTCAAACACATCTGCATGAAACAGGACTGTATAAAATATAGCCTTATAGAAGTTAACATATAATTTGTCATTATAGTAAAACAAGACTTGAATGTTTCTCAATTTTCTGAACAGTAGAACACACCTTTTTATCTCTGTGAGCCACTTCTTGCTTCTGGCACAAAGGAGGAAAGTCCAGTCTCTGGAAGTCCTCATGAGAGCTCTAAGCTTCCAGATCTGACTGTGTGCGCGGGGGGCTGGTGGGAGCAGGCGAATCGTCAGGATGTGTCTCCTGTGTTCTTCTCCAAAGGAAACGCTTGGGAGATGGGAATGATGACAGGCTCCTCTCATCTGCTTTCAGTAACAGTTTCTTACTTGGCCACCCAACTGACCCAAGATATCTGTCTTCCTTGTTCTTTCTTTTCCCTTGGCTCTTGCATTATATTGAATGTGCTTGCTTCTAAGGAGTAGATTTCAGCAGTAATTATGACAACAGAAACGACTGCATTCTGCAGGAAAGCCAAATGCTGCACTGTCCGGATATTCCTGCTTTTAATTTCCTAGTGCTTGTATTTGGCTCAGAATTAACTGTAACAAGAATCCTGTGTGTAAGCAAAAATACTATGTATTGAATATTTTAAAACTGAGCCTGGGATATTTTTGCCCTTTTCAGTGCAAGCTATAAAACCTTCTATCATTCAAGACAATTTTTTTTTGATACAAGGTCAACATAAAAACTTCTCTAATATCAACCGCAGTATCTTTTCTTTCACTGCAACAGCCTTTCTGAAAACTGCTTGCAGTGTTGTCTGCCAGAGCCTTCCAGATTCTCTAAACCGAATAAGAGGCTATTTTATACTACCTACTCCATGTAGCGAGTAGCACCCATTTTATTTCCCACATTAAAAGTACAAGTATTTAAGCAGTGCCTATATTTAAGCAACTGGACTATTTCCAGCTGCTATTTCAGAGAAGTATATGGCTTAAATGAACACTTAACATGGACAAATACCTCATGTCTTGAATGGCATCAGAAGGACTCTGTGGTGTGTTTGTCTTTTATTCATCAAGAAGAGAGTTTAGACTCTGAGCCACCTCACTGAAAAGAGCCCCAACAGACTTCAACTTCTGAAGCAAAAGCCTGTTTGAATTTTGCTTTGTGTCTGAGTGTCTGAGATTGGGTTCAGCCTTAATAGGTTTGAGACAGTGACTGGCAGAGTAGTAAGTCTTTCCCTTCAAAATCCATCTTGCCTATCTAAAAATCCAAGCAGTGTAAGGGCTTTGGTCTAGTACTAATTAACTTATCTGAATGGAGAAATGTGAATGGAAAAAGAAGGTAGTGATAATAACAGGGAAGGGCATGTCTTTTTGTTGAGAAGGAGAGCGAGGAAAACATAGATTTGGAGACAAAATAGGAAATGTAATGTTTGCATAAATGTTTTGAGAATGTCTGGTGCAATTGAAAATTTCTGGTGCCTTTGATTAGTGGCCATGAAGGGAAAGGAGGGACAACTGAGTATATGTGGTTGCAGGAAGGATGAGACAAGCATTTAAGGAGTATGTGAGGAAAAAATAGGAGTGGAGAACAGGGGAAAAAATGGAAAGAGAACCTTATGGAATGAGTAAAGGGGAAATCAGAAATGATGGAGACATGGGAAGGAAAAGGTGGGAAAAGGAAAAAACTAAGATGAAGAACAAGAAATACCCAAAAAGTAGTAATGAACTATCCTGAGAAATAACAATGGTAGAGGAGGAAAGACAAGCTTATTTTTATGGAAATTTTAAACCCACATATAAGTATATCTTATTTTATATTTTAGCTGTTACAGGCAGAAAAAAAAGGAGTGAAAAGGTGTTTTTAAACTTAAATCCAGCTTTACATCAGTGGAAACTCTGGCCTATTGGGTCAGTTTATCAGCCTAACTGTGGCCAGGGTAGTAGCAGCCATTTCCAGTGTGAGTACCAGGGAAGGTTGTGTGATTCCACAAAATGCTTTTTCAGACTAATGAATACCAGCAATAATTTGCAGATATGATATTTTGCTCCAGCATTAGGCAGAGCATGAGTGTTGCAGAAACATTTTTCCAGATTTTAATTGTATTTGTGGCTGTTTAGTTCTCTCTGCAAGTGTACCTGAAACAGCTTTTCTCATAGCATCCAGAAATAGAGAGAAAATGCAAATGAAGCCAAATGCTGCTGTACCAATCTCCTTAAGGAGTTTGATTCATTGAAATGATATCTATCCACCACCCGCGGAAGCCCAACGCTCGTCTGTTGGCTCCAGCACTGGGCGTCTTAGTTGTCAGATGTTTGTGGTCCGCACCTGTAGCTGACGCTACG
>WTSP01027787.1:90168-179429 GCA_025331215.1 Actenoides lindsayi | reverse complement strand
CCCCCCCCCTTTTTTTTTTTCTCCTTCCTGGGCTGCAATGTTAAGGTTTTTTGCAGTGATGCTTATTATGTCCTGCAACCGAAGAGCTCTGAGAGCAGAGACAGCTACAGCCATGTGAGGTGTGGAGGTTCATGAGATACAGAGAAGGGGAAAAAAATCTAGATACATGCATGTAGGAATTCTGGCAATAACAGATGTACTGGGAGTAATAGTGTGCTCCTGAGAGTTAATAACAGTGATGCCAGTGACATTTTTTGGCGTAGGAAAAGACCCACTGAAGCCTGGAGCGACAATGGCTGCTGAGGCTTCCTTTTACAACTTAAGCCTTTGCAATCCTCTGCAGCAGAGACAGAAGGAGAAAAAGAGAACTTAAACAGTTCAAATGCTGCCAATTGGCATTGCTAAGAGAATGGATGTAAATGGCATAAAATTAACAGATTATGTCCTGCCAAGTTTCTTTTTAATTGATGTCATTCAGACCTCCTCAGCAGGCATTGTAACAGCAGAAATTCAGGCTTCCCAAGGTTCCTCACTGTTCAAATAAGACAATGCAATTCCTCAATAAGCCTGAGAGCTGGAACTACTTTTTTCTGAAATCTTGATTTGAATAATGCCTTTGGGCTCAATTGTGCAAGGTGCTGAGTGTTTCAGCCCCCACCAACTTTAGAGGTAGATGAGGCACTCGGCCTCCCTGCATAATCAAGCTTTTTGTTTCAGCAGTTCGTCTCGCACAGGAAGGTGTGTGTTTTCCTCGTGAAGCCTGGGATGAAAAGGTATGTGGGTAAAGTGTGCCAGCTGCCTCTAACTTTCCCTGCTCATTATGGACTGTAGCATCACTTTTGTTGAGGTGAAATCACTGGCAATTTACAAACCAAATAATGCAACCTTGTGATTTCTCTTTGAAAACTAAATGCCAGATCTAGACCTATTTTTCACCAAATAAATCTGAAAAGTGTTAGTACCTGGAATTAGAACATAATCACAGTTTTGTTTAAAAGAAATAAAAAATCCCTATCTGCTCTACATGCTGTCTTGATGGATACTAAGGGAGCCATTGTGGTTTATTATGTTGCTGACTTGCTAATTAAAGAGGCCTTGAGAAAAAATTGATATAGAGGATGTGGCTTATTCTCTGTGAGTTCTTGACAGAACTAAATGTCACATAGCGCATTTAGGGTTGTATGATTAATGCCAAAGGCTTTGAGACTTGAATTTTACTTTGCTGTGGACATGTCTGACCTCCCTGTCTCAACTCTCTTATCTCCAGAATTAGTTAAATAAATGTATTTTAAAGCTTTTAGATTAGTTTTAGATGTTAAATAAAGTTTTAGATGTTTTAAAATCCCTGAGTGAAAAAATAGAGATGTGTGAAGCTACCATTTGAGGACTTAAAATTCTTGTCTAAGTACTTGTAGTCATTGTTGCGGGTGTTACTGTAGTACCTAGAAATCTTAATCATGGATTGGTTACACTGGGCACTGTAAAATACAAACAAAACATCCATTCATGATAAACTTTTAAAAGTTCATATAATAAGAAATAAAGTATGGTCATCTAATGCTACAATAGCATTTTTCTGTATTTTATTTCCTGAAGAAACAGTAGGATAGAGGTAAGAATATGGGCTTCAGTCCTATGAAAACATTTCATCTGACCCATCATGTTATCTCAGTGGCAGCTGCCTAATCCCTTGTAGGATTTAGACATATAGGTTTGAAATAAAGAAAACAGAACAGTACAAACCAGCTCTCTCCTTGTGAATGTTTAACATTATTCAAACAGCAGGGAGGAAGAGAAACTGCTTTGAAAGATTTCCACCTTCAACATAGCTGCTTACTCTTACCAAGGGAAGTAGCAGTAGTGAAATCATAGGGTCTTCTTACCTGTCAATTCAGAGAAAAATAGATTGCTCGCTAGGGATGGATTATTGTACGGTGAGATTTTAATGAAAGTTTCTGACTCACTTGTATGTTTTAAAGATAGTGCCATAAGCATTCTCTCTAACATAGCCAATTGCAAAGTGCATTTCTTTGATATACCTGCTCTAAAATAAGGGTATAATAATTTCCTTATATACATGAGCAACACAAGCCAAAGTCCATATCAAAACAGAACATTACATCGCTTTTATCTCTATGTACAAAAGATGGAAAATCAAATCTGTCAGGAAAAGCTGTTAACCCTTTAACTACTGGAAGCTATCACATTGAAGTGATGTTACATACCACTTAAACATTGTAATATGAGTTGATAAAGAGCAGAGTAGTTCTTTTTTTCCCTGTAACATAAAGTTTGTCTTATATAATTATTACCCATTAACATACTTGTGCTCACAAAGGTTTGATATTTATCATTTCTCCATCCTGTTCCAAAAATTTACTGCCTCAGGAAAAAAGGCCATGAAGATCTTGGTACAGTGCTCAATGTAGCCCAAGTGATACTCTTTCATTTGATTGGAAGAGACTTCAAATTAAGTCTATCGAGAAATTTTTTGCTCTCATCCACCGATGACATATGAAGAAAAGGAGAATGTCACTTCAAAGTATTCTAGTGATGGGCAAATTGTTCCCTACATAAGTAGTGGCCAGTATATGGTCTTTTGATGGTCTGAATTACCATAAAACATTACATAGGACATGTTATTGGCCTAATTTTCTTCAGGATTTTCCAAAATCTATGTTCATTTGTGCCTGTGAATTGGGATTTGTATTTATGGTTCTTCCTATTTTGTGTGGAAGATGAATATGCTAAGCAAAGTCTTTGAATACAGTTAAAGAGCCCAGTAAAAATGAGAGCTATAAATAGCATCATTTGAAGGTCATCTCCCCATCCTTCCTCTGTGAGAGACAATTAGATATGCTTTTTAAAAATGCAGATGCCCATCACTTTGCTTACAACATTTTGCTTTCTTATAATTGAGTATAAAAGATTTGAGAATTGTGAGTGACTCTGTCCTTGCCTAAGAATTTTGCAATTTAAGTCAAGGTATCAAAAACCTGTTGATGTCATCTGGTACCTTTCCTTTACAGTGAAAATGTTAGCACAGCAGTTTCTGAGAAAGACAAACTTTCTTGGACCTCTAAAACACAGTAATAACAATTTTGTAAATAAGTGGCTCTATGATTGCTCTTGACATTTTAATTTGACACTTGTTAAAAGTCCATTTTCTTGACCTGAAAAGGCTAAATTTGAATTAATTTGAACATGTCTCTGCAGCAGGATTTCTAAAACTACTTATAAAATGGCATAAATGATACTGGCCAGCAGGAGGTGTTTAATAAACAACCGTGTCCAAATAATAATCTGGTATTGTTTTTAGTGTTCAGTATTCTTCCAGAGCATGTTTCCAAACATATCTCTATATGTATGTTCTCTTCACTTTTGATTTACTGTGGTTAGTTGGTGCAAACTTGCTCTCAGCTTGTTTTTAATGGCAATTCAAAACAGCAGTGTATCACAATCTGGCTATGTAAAAACCTACAGAATGCTCTTAGCTCTGTACTTAGCCACTCAACATTTATTAAACGTTCTTGATGTTATTTTTAATCTGCCCTATTTTCAGGAGGGATTACAGATAGCTGTGCACTTTGGAAGTCAGAGAAAAGTGTCAGATGTCAGTTAGGGAACTGACTCTAGAGTTGTTCCATGAATATGTATGAGTTGAAAAGCAGCACAGCGATGGCCTTGGAGCCTAGAATTCTCTATCAGATACTGCATAGAAGAGAAGCAGAAATAATTCAAACCTTCACTACCTGCTGTGGTTTCATATGGAAGTGATCAGACAGGCTCTCTGCTGCTTATATGATGACTCTGCATTTGGGTAATAGTTCAGTTGTCATGTAAATTTGAGAGTAAGTAAATATAAAGTCCCAACATATGTTTGTCTTGCAAAAGATAAGCTTAATTTAACAATATTTCACTCCTTTATGGTAGGAAGATGTATTGTGATGGTAATGACAATGCATCTTTTCTTACTAGCTCTGCTTCCTTGAGACTTCTGTCTTGCCAGCTAACTCTTCCATATTGCAGAAATCGCCTAGAAGCTGTGTGTCTGGTGGAGGTAATAGCTTTTGATTGCTGTCTGGCAATGTCATAGCTCAGTTAATTGTATGTTGTGCAAAGCTAAAAGAGATGTCTGTGTTGTCATTATTCATGCAGTACATGAACCCGTTTCAGTTGTCCGTGTGTGGGTTTCATTTTAAATCAACAGTTCTTTAAATGTTCAGCAGAAAGTGTGATTTAAAGTCGAATTCATCTAGATACATTTAACAGTGCTTTTAAAAATTTATTACCAGCTGAACTGGTAGCAAAATGGCCATACTGCTTATGATTTGGCTGGTATCCTGAGTTTCTTGCTTTCCAGATTATTTTTGGATAGTTTGGCAAATCTGTATTTTCGGGCAGTTCAGCACATCTCCTTGTAATACAACATAAATTGAACTGTAAAAACTAATGGACTGGAATACATCAGGGCTTTAAAGACTTATGGCCAATTCTATATATTTTGTGCAGTGAGAGAGACTATCAGCCTCAGGTTTGTCATACAAAAACTCAACCTGAAGTTGAAAAACTATCCAAGCTTTCATGTAATGGCAGTCTGTCTTCACTGGAGAACGACCTGACTTTTTTTGACATGCAATACTTCCAAGTAAGTACTGTTTTAAGCCCCCTATTGTTGGGGGCTGATGTTGTTCCTCTTGCTGAATGGTACTGCACTAAGGAGAAGAGAGAAGATGATACTAGTTTAGTGTGCAATTCAGCAGAAGAGAACGAGTAGGGAGACCTTGCCACATTTCTCACGTGGTTAGCAAGGCCTTCTGAAGTTGACCTTGAGCCACCTTTGTTGTGCAGGAGCCAAATGGTTCTTGAGAAGCAGATGTCCTCTTCTTTCTTTTGCTACGTTGCTTGTTAAAAGTGCTAATGTGTCAAGATTAAAGAATGTCATCTCTCTGAGCCATAGCCTGCCCAAATGCCAAGTTGTCTCTGCTTGTACTTTTGAGAGTTGGTCAGCCTTCTTTTTTTTAACTTGGTGCTTTGGTGGCATTATTTCTTTGGACTGCCTGAATCTCTGGAGTTGGTACTATTGTCATTCTTTAGTTGTACACATAGAGCATGCTAGCTACCCCTAACCCTTCACATTTGCAAACACTATGACAGAGCAAATGCTCATAATTCCACTCCGTTATCATCTCATTGTATCATATAATTTTCTTGTCTTGAAAACTGTGAAGGACACAAGAGTGAAGGAATGAACTACTTCATTTTGGGATGATGTCATCTCCCTTCATTGGACCTTATCCTGCTGTGTTTGATGGAAGTCCTATCTTGACTGTTTTCTTCCCAGTCTTTTGCTACACATTTTATTGTCAGCAGACCCTGCCATCTGCACCCTAAGGGAAGTAAGTCAGCTTGATGTTAGTTATGCAAACAGTTGAAAGAAAGAGATGGTCTCTGACCAGAGTGAGATGCATGCCATCATCTCTGCAAGATCTAAGTCTGCTGTCAGAATTACAAAGCAATTTATTTTTTTTTTTAAGGGCCGTGTGTGATATGGATTTTTTTATTTGATTTTGTGGCTTTTTTGTTTGTTGGTTTGGTTTAAACCTGAACACTTTCCAGGAGTGCAAATGTCAGAGACATAAGTAGAAGCATATATTATTTTCCTACAAGTCTAATAGAAACTTTTCTATGACTTGCTACTGATCATTTATTTGTACATTGATTTGATTCAGGGTTCTGAGTATTTCACAAGTGTAAACATGTTCAGGATGACTGCTTACTTTTTAGGTAAATAGTAATTTTATTCATTTTAAAGAGGCATAAGTAGTGTACCACTACTGTTTAAAAAGTATTTTCTTAAGCGCTAGGTCTACTGGAGCCAGATTTCCATTAGATTTATGTCTGAGCTGACTGCCCTTTTAAATTCCATTATCCTAAGGTGGTTGAGCCTAAACTTAGACACAGTGAATGATCAACAGCACAACAGACCTAATGTCAACATTCCTAATATCTTCTGAATTATGGGTGGCTTTAATGCCTTGCATCACTTCTGTGAGGACTTGAGCTTAGTATGCACAGCTCTTTGTCTCCTCTTGCAAGTGTTTGAGGCACTCTGGTTTAAATTGCTGAGGACTGTCAATGTGCTGATTGTCCAAGATTGAACGGAGTCAAATGAAGGAAATGTGACTAAATGTAGATGCCATTTCTTTGGCAATAAATGCAGAATCTTAAGGCAAATCCCCTAAAGATGGCCTGCTCCACTCTGACTCCCCAAAGACACTTAGTCACCGTCTCTTTTGGGCATATGTGATGATCTCATTGTATTCCCCAGTCTTTTTTGACTTTTCTTGTTGAAGTATGTACATGGTAGTGACTTCCGTGGCCCTTTGCACATATGCCTACTCTTCTCACAGGATTGCAGTAGAGCAATCCTGTGAGATGAGGAGTTAAGGAAGAAGAAGCAGTTGTTAAGGCCAAATAGTGGGCAACCAATGAGGATTGTAGAGGTAAGGACAGAGCTAGCTGCTAAGGCCTGTAGGATAGTAGAGTTCAGCAAGAAAGGCTTTAAGCAAGACCTTCTCCTCTTTGTCAGATGAATACTTTTGTTTTTTTACTTTCCCCCTCCTCTCTTTGTCTCTTCTGAGAAATCTGGCAACTCTGCATGCCTGATGCTTTTGGACAAAGTAGTCTCTTCAGAAGAGGTGACCATACACCCTGGCAGCATGCTCTGCAGTCCTAGAAGCTGTGCCTCAACCATGCTTGAGCAGCACCAGGCCAGCGCCAACCATCTTCCCCACATGACAGGAATGGAAATAGCTATTCAATGAGTGAGTGCCCTTTCACTGTGCCCCTTCCCAAGCACCCCCAGCATGCCCTTCTGGAACATCTGCTGCCTCCAGTCTGTTGAGACAGAGACTGACGTGGTGACTGAGGCTTTCCAACGAGCATTGCATTTCTGCGAGTGCCATGAACATTCATTGGCTTGTGTTTGGAGGCTTGAATTTGTACAGCAGCCGTTCTTCAGTGTAGGCATTAATAGAATCACTCTTCTCTGCGGCAGCATTGAGAGTCACAAATGTTGTTAGAAACTCAAGATCCCTATCTGAAACTGGCCAGCAGGCAGAGATGTTAGAGTTGTAGAGAGGACTAGCAAGAGTAGGCAAGCAGGCGGTGGGACTGCGTACGTCATTTTAGGAAACCAGCCTATAAATGCATTGGGCTGTATCTGATCTCTCTTTTAGCCAGTAGTTCACACGTATTCTGGAAGAAATGTAGAAATTGTTTCTTAAAAAGCTTTTTATGTTCTTTAGTGACGTTTTATCAAACAGTTTCTTCGGTTATGTAAATTATTGACTGTGAACAGCATCCACCATGCAAACCACAAGTTAAGCAATTATAGATTCAAATTGGTATAAAAGCACACAGAAGACTACTCACAGATACTGCAGAGGAAAGTTATCAATTTCATTCCAGATTTGTGCATTACTTGGGCTGTGAACCAAATTGTCTGAAGGTTATAATGGTCCTTACTTCAGTGTTACCATGGCACAGCAAGCTAGAGCCAGGAGTTTGCCTCAGCTGTTACAAACAAGGGAAAGAGTCACCAAAAAAGCAGAAATGTTGCCCCCAGCTTACATGTTGAACAGACAGATTTAAACTAGGGGTACAGCAGGAATATTTTAATATATTGTTTAATATGTTAATATATGTTGTATTTCTAGTATTTTGGATTCACTGTACCTGTCTTGTACTAAGTGTTCTGGCGAGTATAAACCACGAAATATAAATTGTGTAGTGTGTTATAATCTTAATACATTCTGTATTTATTAGTTCTCAGTCTATCCTCAGAGAAGCTGGCAATGAATATTAAATAAAACTGCTGTCACAAAAGCATTTCACATCATAGTCTTGGATAATTTGCAATGTATTGAATGTTTTGCATTTAATGGAAAATCATTGGGTTGCATCTAGTAGTTTAAAAATTAGTTTTGAACCGAGATAGCCAAGGCATTATGTGACTTCACTGCAGTAAGCACATACAGGTACTTTGCTGTTTAAATTCTTTATTTGGTACAAATCAGACATAACTAATATTTATGAAAGTTACTTGTGCAGTGAGCTGTTACTGTTAGAGGAATTCTTTTCTTTGTCTTTATGGTCCATAGATTTGTCTTACTGAGGTGGGTTTTTTTGTGTGTGTAAATAATTCAAATTGTTCTTTTCATTTTAATATGATCTAATCAGTATGTATCATGCATTTTAATGTAATAACTTTCTAATTATTTAGAACCATTATTAGTTTTCTGAAATTCAAGGGAATTAAATCCAGTTGATTCTAGTTCCTG
This sequence comes from Actenoides lindsayi, assembly GCA_025331215.1. NCBI lineage: Eukaryota > Metazoa > Chordata > Aves > Coraciiformes > Alcedinidae > Actenoides > Actenoides lindsayi. The sequence continues at coordinate 171,084 of WTSP01027787.1, read as the reverse complement.
CTAGCATTGACAAGGAAATTTTTAAGTTTTATTTTCTTAAGGTGTTTTGAGACCTTTAAACTGAAACTTACTGATTTTAAACATTTTGTCTTTATTTTTGAGAGTGCTAGTAGGCTGGTATTCTTTTGTTCCAGTCTGATCACAAGGAATAGTTTTTCTTTATTATTTTTTTTAATTCATATTAGCATGCTTTAAAGATTATTCCCCCCTCATGCATTTTTTTAAATTTTGTGTTGGTAAGGTAGAATGTGGGAGACTTAACACCAGATTTTTAGCTGAAATTCAGTAGAGTGAGGCAACACAACATGAGATGCCAAATCCTGTTTATCTGCAAAGGCAGGATTTTTTTCAGAAGTAATGTTAACTGTCTCACCTACATCTTTGCTCTGACCAAGAAATACCATCCTCTATATATGAAGCCTTTCATTGAAAGCATCTTCATTTTGAAAAGAAAAATATATAAAAATTGTAATTTTCCAAGAACTGTAACGAAGGTAAATCTTCACTTCTTTAGTACTCTCAGTTGGATCTGTGTATCTAATTCTTAAAATTTCCATTTTCATTAGAAAGTTATTCTAATTAAATTTTTATTCTAATGTAATTTTTCTATTGCATTAGAATATTGTAAATGTAAAAAAAAATTACATGAGCTTAAGAAACATTTGTGAAAGAAAACTGCTTTCCAGACTGTAAAGCACGGAGAGACCAGTGACTGTGGAAGTCCACAAGCTGAAACTTAGTAGGGATGGGGAATTATTCTGGGGGTAGGTCATTCTGTACGTGGCACTGCCTGAAAGCTGGCATATCTAGAGATAGGGTGGAGCTGCAGTCCAAAGCTGTGTTGCCTTTCCTACATACAGCAGGGTGGCTCAGCCCCCCCTCCCCGAGCGTATGTGCGTGCCGGGCTGCATGCTGGGGTTTTCACAAACAGGCCAGTTTTTACAGAGTTGATTTGCAGAAGAAGCCTAGCCCCGAAGACAGGCTGTAATGGAACGACCTTTTAGTGATCCTGAAGAGGCAGACTTTGTGCATTCATTTCAAGTGGAGGGCTTGAATGGTTGAGAACATACTTAGGAAACTGAAGAGTCTGCAAGATCTGACTAGAGGAAAAAAAAGAAACCATTTATTAGGGACTTAACAGGATTTATCTGCATTACTCTACAGCTGAAAAAAAACCCAGAATATGTGCCTACACTGAATAGCCTTGGATCCCTCTGGTTTGCCTTGAAAAGCTGGGGAATTGAGCAGAGGTGTGAATACAATGTATATAACAAGTTATGCCACCAGTATGCATCTCCCATTGGGGCTGTATTTGCCTTAGATCACTGCAACTGAATGCTTTGGTAAGGATTAAGCTACAGGAATTTAGGACCACCAAACAACATCTACATAAATGACTTAACATACTAGAAAATCAGCACTGGATTAGCAAAGTTGTTCTGCTCTCACTTAAGTCCTTCTGTAGAAAACCCTTTGGAGGTCCTATGCTCAGACTTTAATCCCAGAATGATTTTCTTGAGTTTCCATGTACATTCAGAATTCATACTGTTCCAGGACAATATTTTAATATCAGTTTGTTTAATGCACTTCGAATGTGGTTAGAATTGAAACACAGTCTTTCAATTCATCACTGTTTTTCATTTGTAACAGCCTAGAGCTTTGGGGATTTCAGAAGAATTTTCTTTAGCTTTCTTTTCCATTAGAATTTATTTGCAGCTGAGGGAAATTCCAACAACAGACTGAAGCATCATCATATAAATGAATGAGTTGATCCCATTCTCTGACCTGACACAGCTTTGAGGGAAACTTGTTAAATCCTGGCAATACAGGTGTGCCTCTTGCTTCTGATTTTCTGGTTTAATAATGAGAAATTTTGAGGTCATAATTTACAAATGCACAACATTGATTAGCTGTATTAATTAAATTAATAACACCTTAATTCTGTAATATGCTTTGTATGCTTTTTGTAGAAAGACTCAGATTTATTGCTTCAGGAAACATAAGGGATTTCTTTTTTCCTTAAAACAGTGCTGTGTGCATGTGCTAGGAATGTGGATCCTTGGGGTAAGGCTGGCAGATTCGTCAGGGTCTTTGAGGGGTCTGGGAACTGCTTCAGGTTTGCCCTCCATCAGCTTCTCCTTCCCCTCCATTTTGGTGCTGAGATTCTATTGAAGTGGATGAATCAGGGATACACCTTCGCCCAGCAACTCTACAATGGATCTACATTTTGCTGACAGGGATGCTTCTGTTTGGGGAATTTTCCAGGTGAATCAGAGAATTTCCGGGTAGGTCAGAGAGTTTACACATTTGTCCAGGATGCTTGGCAACCCCACTGAAACTATTGGGCAATGTTATCTGAACAGACCTGGGGAAATCTCAGTCATTTCTATATTGTGCACATCTATGATTTCAACCAACAAGCTTCTAATTTCATTCTGGAAGGCTTAATCTGTAAACCCTTCCCTCTTACAGCCCTCAGTTTATAGGGCTTGGACCAAAGTAATGAAAGAGGGGAGATGCCTGCAGTAAGGGCTTGTTTGGTTTAGACAGTGTGCAGGGGAGAGTGTGAAGCTTATTCCTGCTGTTAAAAATCATCTTCAAGAAGTCTGTGCAGTAACACACACTTTGTTCTACAAGAATGTGAGTTTTCTTTATTCATGCAGTTTGGTACTGTGTCAGTCTGAGAAGTACCAGGGTAGGGTGGTCTGGCTTTAAATCTGCACCCAAATTTCTGGCATTATTTAGCTTACAGTACTTACAGGCATTCCATATCTAGGAAAACTTAGAAATGTTGCCAGCTGCGATTCTTTAGAACTCACCTGAGTCTCCTTGTATGGTTTTTCAAAAGCTGCATAGCATCAGCTCAGCTCCCCTTAGATGGCAGTCCATTAGACTTTTAACAATACTGAGCATTTTTAAACCCCATTCATTCGCAGAAAAAGCTACCTTGCTGTTAGCATCCTGTTTTCGAACGTAGATGAGGCTGAAGTAATTTCATTGCATAACCTGTCACTTAATGGCTACAATTAGCTGAATGAAATTTCCCACAATGTCTGGAGTTAAAGTTCTAATGATTTTGCTCTTGGCAAAACGCACACTTTCCCCCTAAGATGCCATAGTTGATTATTAAAAACCTAAACCATCATTTAGACTTCCCTGCTCATATCTATTACAGAGAAAAATAACATTACATATGTTTACTGCTGTCACCTGCTTCCTTCCCACAATACATGTGTTCTGCAGGATATTAAAAAATCTATGATACACAAGTGAGTCGTAACAAGAAAAGCAATTACATCTCTATCTTTATTCAGAGCACATAAGGTATTGGGCTGTTCAGACAAGGATATGACATTTTCAGGCAGACAGTGTTATTGTTCCACACACTGTGAAGTTTGGGATTTTTAATAAGAGCTTTCTCGTGAAAGCCTTTCTAAAATATTTTTACATCTGTTCAGCTGAGCATTCATGTGTGAAGGTACAATGCAGGTAAAGAACAGGGTTACACCGAGCAGTAACTGCTCCTGTCCATGTAATAGAGAAGCTCTTGTTTTTTGGGGCTGTTGCTTTTGCTGTAGTGCTGTTAATGAAGGGAGAGTTTCTTTTTTTACTGGGGTATGTTCCCAAATCACGATCACTCAGACTTCAATCACTGTTTGGAAGTGTCAAAAATTGGGGACTATATATGGGAAAACAATCTAAATATATTTTGCATATGCAGACATGCTTTTCTGAGAGGCATCTACTGCCTGACATCTATTGATGTCAGCTGGACTCATCCCCTTCAGCTCTTAAGACATTGAAATCAAGGAAGACCAACAGCTCACAACAGGAGCACACCCTCTAGCTATTGAATCTCCCGTAACTTTGAACAGTTCAAATGCAGCTTCCCCAACAGGGCCAGTGGTAGTGGAGGTGCAGCTGAGTAATTCAGCTGTCAAGTCTGGGGAACACGCAAGCCAAGAAAATGACTCTGGAATTATCTCTGCATTGTGCTGACCGGCTGCAGTTTTACATAGGTCCCTACAGGAGCAGAGAGGGAGACAGGAGAGCTGTCAATGTCATTTTTCCATTATGTAAAGCATTTTCACCATTTCCAGAGCTGTCTCTGCTGTCACGTCTCTAAGTTTGTGTGGGTGTTTCGTGGCTCTTGCCTATATGGAGATATATGACTTTTCCGTGTCAGAAAACTTGACCGTCCCTGTCTGGTCCCATCAGGAAGATGCTGTGGCATACTTTTCTTCTGTACTGGTCTCTGCATCATGTACTAGGGCCTGGTATCTTTCTAGTGAAAAGTCCTGGGGCAAACAGAAGAGCTGCATTTCAAATCTTTATCTTCTAAATGATAATGTATTTGTTGTCTTGACTGGATATTTTCTTTTTTGAAGGGCTAATATTTTATGTGCAGAAAAATGTAAATGTCAATCACAAACTGTTAATTCAGGTGAGTACTTCTAACAAGTAACAAAATGGATAAAAATATATTAGAAGTCTGAAAAGAATTGCACATTTCTGAAATGAGACATCCTTACTTCTTGCGGTAGGGTGCAAATATAAAATGCCTTATGAGATCAACATACAAAATAAATAGTGAATGTCAGATGAAGAATTTAGGTTCAGAAGTCTCTTTTGCAGTGGTGTCTGGACAATATGATTTGCTCTTCATGGTTACACTATCTACAGATGTTATTTGCAGAACACAATGTGTAGTCGTGTTTATATACGGGCATTTTCTCAAACAATGCTGTGATATCCCATAATAACAGAAGCCATCAGACATTTCATAAACTTCAAACCAGAATGTGTTTGTGTGTAACAGCCCTTCCCTTCCCTTTGACTGGCTTAGGCCACTTACTCTACTCACGGTTTCAGATCCCTTCTCCCCCTTGCTGAATGCACCACCGAAGGAATACATAAGAACCCTTTTTGTAATACACTTGAAACTACAGTCTATATCTTTGTCATATTGCCTTCTCTTAGTTTTTAAACCTTTGCTACATTTTAGCTTTGCCTGGTTTACTTTTAAATTCATACCTTCCCTTCGTTGTTGGTCTCTACATTTAGATGTATATTTGTATGTGTGCTTTCTTTATGGTCCTAAAACTTAACAAGAGTTATATAGCTCTCCAGATACTGAGCAATCTGTGATTCAGACAATGTTTTTCTTAGTCCAGTGTCACATGGGAACCTCCACATTTTAAGTGGCTTGACATTTCTACTGGAAGAGTTCTTTTCCTTTTGCAAGACAAAACTGGAGATTCTGCAGGACAGCACAAATGTATTTTCGTAATTTCTGCATAAGGTTTGTTTTCAGTGGGCAGAGGAGACTGAATAAAGGGACCTGTATAAAATATACCAATTGACAAACATAAAGATTTTCAAATTGCTGTTGAAAAGACTGTTCAAATTTTGTAATATTCACATAGCTAAAAGAAACCAGTCGGAACTATTCTTTGAATCTCCTAAGGACTGACAGAAGCATTTTGGAGTATTTTACTTTGTAGCAACGATGCATCAGCCAAACAGTCTAACATGAAAGTCAGAGTTCTTATATATGTTTGGGTCAGTGCAGGTTCAGCTGTCAGAGTCTGGTTTTGAACTGTATCATTACTTATAGCACCGAGTTTTACCGAGTGTTGGCTAAAATTGCTGTTAGATGTTGAATTAATAGCAGAAACTAAAGTTGATAGTTTATCTTGCAGACATTAATGGCTTGGTGGGATCATGCTTAAAAATATATGTGTAATGTGTACATAAAAAACATGCTTCTAGGTAATTTTTCTGTAATTTTCAAAGCAGTCCTTAGAGTTCAGATTCTGTTGCTCCTGAAAAGGGGGGGAGGCAAGGGATGACACATCAAACCCCAAAACTAAACAAAACTTGCCAAAATTGTGGTGTTACATATAATCATTGACTGAAGTAGGGTAGAGTATGGGAAAAAATAGACTGTATGTACATTTTGTCATTTACAGATGAATAAATTAAATGCCTTACTGCAAGCAGTTCTTGGTTGCTCTTAGGCTAAATAAAACCAGAGGGGAAAATAAAGTCCGAGATCCATTGGGTTTGTTCAGCCAAGAACTTACTTGCCTTTGAAGCACAATTGCAGGAAAAAGCCCAAGTGCTAAGGTCAGCAAGCAGAAGATGCATCACTTCCCAATAGATGTGTAGGTATACTGCTATTTTAAATGCATGTAAATATTTATGTGAGGTCTCTTTATTTCTGCCAGATACCAAGATTTTTGTAAAGAAGTAGGTTTGTTACATTTTTCCAATGCAGCTCCAATAATTTGATTCTGTATTTTTCATGTGACTGGGGGACCCTCCTCTGTATGATGGCAGGGCTGGTGGAAGTGCTGTCCCTGAACTCCTAGGACACCATAGCTCTCTGTGTGACCACTGCTCAAAATGAGGGAAAGAAAAATAGGTTTTTTGTCCGTAAATGTGAAATGCTTTGGAATTCCCCTTTAAATTGACACCTTGCTATTAGTTGCTCTTTGTCAAGGCCAGGGTATTCTTGTCTTCAGTGGATGACTTCCTCAGCCATGGGGCAAGGAGGAGGGCAGCACAGGAGATTGAGGCATGTTGTGTACTGGCTAGTGTTGGTCCTGAAAGCCTTGTGAGAACCCCCAAGCAGCGTGTGGGTGCTGCTCAGCATGCCAGTGTGAAACACCCTTAGGTGGGAGCATTTTGCCAGTTCAAAAAACTAGCTTTGAGCAGAGCTGTGTAGTGATGAAACCTGTTGGAGGCCATTTCAGCTTCTTTCTGCATTTGTGTTTAAAGCATCTTGTGGCTTTGAAAGAACAACACGAACATAAACTACTTGTAACTAACTTTCATTTTCTGGTACTGGGGTTTTAATGTTCTTGTCAACTGGCATTGCTCATAAAACAGTGCTGCTCTTCAGCACTGCCTGTGAGCAACAGTTGTTCAGGCCCTCCTCATGCTGCAGAGCATTTGAATCTCATGGGGCACACTGCTGTTCACTGCTGCATGCTGCCTCACACCAGTTTGATATGGGAGGACCCCATGGAGCTGGGCATGGATTTTCAGACAGCCTCTCTACAAACATGAAGAGCTGAGTGAGAGAAATTTGCATTCCATCTCTCCAGCCTTTCTAATGTTTGTGGAGAAACAAACTTCTATTGGGTGCTGATTTTAGTACTTTTGGCTTGGTATATGGCCTCTCTCTTCCAAGATGATGGTTAAGTTCAGCATTAAGCATATTTTCTGTACAGTATTAGCAATAACAAAAATCATAGTCTGATGGTGATATGACATGATGACCGTATATGTCTACTGAGTACTACACTTGGAGCAGTTTGAGTTTCCTCTTGGCTCAGTAATGCAGAATAATGACAATTTTTACATTTACTCCACCCTTTGAGTTTAATTCTGCATTTAGTGTTTAGCAGATACTGGTGATACAGAAAGAATATTGTGGGTAAGTGATGGCAACCTCAGAGCAAGGAGAAGAATGTTCTTATCAACAAAATAGCTATTAATATAAAATCACCTTATAAGAATAATTTATGAATTTAATTTAGCTTTTCTTAATTTTTAATTTCCTAACAAGAAACTAGACTATACGTGTTTAATAAAGGTCTAATTCCTTTAAATGTAGCTGTATTTATTCTAGAACATCACAAGAACTTGAATTTAAAACAAAATTCTCTCTTCATAAAATACTATATTGCTAATCCATGCTTATATGAAGAAGTTGGTTTTGGGGGAAGAATCCAGATAGCTGGATTTTAGAATTGAAAAAATGCTATATGAAAATGTCCTGAAATCTGCCATAGAAAGATTTATCTGTTGGTGAACTGGAAACTTAATTTGCAAGTGAAAAAACCTGAATATTTTTCAAGTCTTTACCAAAATTATTCATACTGAACAAAAAACCCCACAACAGTTCTGGGCACTAAACATTAGAGCTCGCATTATCGCCAGATTTGAATCACCGTCCAGCTCAAACAATTTATATTGCCTAAGACTTCTAGCTCAAGTCTTTTTAATAGTTAAAAGGCTAGAAAATTTAAATAAAACCTCATAATCAATCCTTTGGGAGACCTTTGTTCACATCGCCGTCATAGGAAAGAAAGTTCTATTAAACATGTTAGCTGATATAAAAACAAAGGCTGGAGGAGAAGGAATAGAGATAGCAATAAAAAATCTAGAAACTAAAAATAAAGTGGGCATTTTCCTGCTTTTTAATGACATAGTTTGCCTGGTCAAATGGGGTCACAGTTTAAATACAAACCATGCCCTAGAGAACTAGTCAAAAGGCTGCTGAAGCATGGGTACTGTTTTGACTTCATGTAGCTTGTGGTGTGCCCCATGTACCACCCCTCTCTGGACAGCTAATTGCTGGTTTTTTAAACTCTTCATGTTCTTTATTAGTGACAAAGAACGGTATTGAAGTTTAACTGTGGTGCTGATGGTGACAGATTTTTAGCTGTGAGGAAATCAATGCTCTCAGATCAGTGTTGCCTTAAGAATTGCAAAGGACTCAGCAGAGAATATCAGAAAGGGAAGACACGGGCTAATAGGTAGCTCAGTACTGTTCTTTGAAATGGTTTCAAGTATGGAAGCTTCTACAGCAAGGGCCATAGTGTGTGTGGATGCCCACACATTCATATGGGATTGCAGCCATGGGTACATGCAAAGTGACATTTGTGCATTAATTAGACAGTCTCAACATTTAACTAAGCATATGGCACATTTCCAACAAGGTAACTTATCTTACAAAGTATGATGCCGCTTCAAAGTGCTGACACCTGGTCTGCATCCCACTGGGGGAAAACCCCTCAGAAATTACATGAATAGACTGAACAATAGTCAGAAAGAGAACATCATTTATTAGGGCAAGACTGGGTAATAGTAATTCTGTGACTTCCTGCTGTCACTCTATTTACTCTAGCCTGTTGGTGCCTAAGTGGTGATCACTTGAGGCAATACATTAAAACTTGAAAGGAACAATATATTTTACAATTAGGTTAGCAAACACAAGCAATGGTATTTCTCCCTGTTGATAATTACAAATCAATTATCGTATATGTTTTAAAAAATGATAACTCCCACGGTGTTTTTGCAAAGCAAATGTTCTCAGAAAGATATAAGATCTTTAGGGCCAAGTACAAGAACATGTGCAATAGTTAGCAACAAATATGTTTTAACCCTGAAGCAATCCTTCTATGAAAAATAGATTAAATTAAGGTCAGCTGGAGCAAACTGCTGCTAACCATGGTTAGTGTAAAAGATAACATCTTCAAGGAGGGAGCTAATGGGAATGAATTTTTATTTCTAATGAACTGAAGATCCGGGCCCTCATGCAATGTTTTATAATCCATTTATTGTACTTTAGGTTTTTTTCACAGAATTACAGTATTACTGAGGCTGGAAAAGACTTCTGAGATCATCAAGTCCAGCCTATGACCCAACACTGCCACATCGGCTAGAACATGGCACTGAGTGCCACATCCAGCCTTTCTTTAAACACCTCCAGGGATGGTGACTCCACCACCTCCCTGGGCAGTCCGTTCCAATGTCAATCACAGTAATTTCATTCTCTAGTATTGTGTATGTAATCATAATGATAGATGAGAAAAGATGAGTAGTCTCTCTGAAAAGTGAAGACCATTTATTGTAAAACAGTTGCATGAGAGGTGTCTGAAATGAGACAAACAGGCTTCCTGCTTGTGGAGTGTGGTTAAGTAGGTGTGTGTGGAGTGTACTTGCTGGTCACTAGTCAAAACCACCTACCAGACAAGCTGCCTTATGATATGAATCAGAGATATTTGGTATGTTCCTGAATATTTCCTAGCTTTTAACAGGTCTAAGTGCTGCAGTTCTCCCATTTTAAACTTTTGTTTGTACTTTTAGGTGCATGGTATTGCTATTACGACTCAGTGTCTCGCTTGGTCTTCTTTTTGCAGATATGCTCTATTGTGTTTCTTGAAGAATGTGTAGAAAGGCCAGTTACACATGGTAGTGTTTTATTGCCATTACTGTGAGAGTATGCTGATAGTAAATCATAATGTTGGGTTTGTACTTGAATTTAAATAAACACGGACAATGTATTTTAAAAACAAACAAACATCAAACAAAGAAAAACTGTCACCAACTTAATTTGTATATGCAAATATCATGCTTGCAGGTGCAGATGAGATAATTGTGTGTGGAAATAATCACAACTCGTTTGCATGTATAATTTGTATATACAGTAATGGCATATGCATATCTACTGGTGCAAAAACTTTTTTGGAATCCAAGTAATTACTTTTGCATTGGTTAATACGTGGAAGCTTTTCCTCTTTTGCAGTGTCTCTTTGCTCTAGAGGCTCTTAAATAACATACTGCACGTATGATTACATATGTGATATTCTTTCATAAATGGAACAGGGGAAGGTTATGTCTGAAAATCTCACACATACTGCAAATAGTTCCTTTCATTTTCAGAAAAAGCAAAATATGTATGAGGAAAGCACCATTCCCAAACTATCACCTGCTTTTGTGAAGTGAAGGCAAAGGAAAGAGAAAGAATCTCTGAAATGGAAGAGGAAAGAAATACAAGCTGATGGCAAAGTGTCCTCAGTGATACAGCATTCCATTTCATGATGTAAGCTGCTGATGCTGCAGCTTCATGGCATTTCCCATCAAGTATGACAGGCTTTATAGCAGTTCTAAATTAGAGTATGGAGGCAAGTACAAATGGTTAGAAAGTGAGTGTATCGGGCAATTTCTGTTGAGCTTGTTGTCACTTTTAGTCCTAGTGAAGCCTAAATACTATATTACTGTCTGTTTTGTTGACAACACCTGCAAAAACAAACTAAAAAAGTCTTTACTTTTTCTTTGACACTGACATATTGTCTCTGTTAATTTTCCATGTTTTGCTTCAAAGGATTGGTATAAAACTGTACTTTCATGCTGCAGCTTTCAACTGCATAGTTATTGTCTAGCAATTAGAGTTTGGGATTAAAATAAGTCAAAAATGCACCAAAGTGCTGCTTTGGCTCTTGTTATATCTATGCAAAAAGAATGTGAATCCTTTGATCATTTCTGCTGATTAGTAATTTCAGATCTGGTTTGTGTGTGTGTGTCTTAGAGTTGAAAGCATAGTTCTTCTTTAGTTCCTAATAACATTATGTCTTACACTTGTGATAGAATATGATATATTGTGGGGCTTATACTAAATACATTTATTTTCGTAAGTTCTGCTGCATGGTAACCTTATGATTTGTAGTCCTTTTCTGATTGTGAGTAAAATTTTACTGTAATTAAATAGCATTTAGAATAAACTGTGGTGATCTGATATACAATGTTTGGAATGTATTGAGCAACACAGCAACTGACCCAGTAAGAGTTGAGCCCAGCTGGAAGTTCTGGGCAGCATGATACACTAAACACCAGCTAGGGATATGCAGTGAGAACAGCAGAAGATTTGCTGTCCATAACACTGAGGTAACAAGAGCCTGAATATAGTTGCTCAGAATCTTGTTTAAAATGAGATCCCCAGAAAAGCACACCATTTCTATGGTTGATGCTACTTTTAAGCAATTTTTTTTACACTAATTTTTAGTTGCAGAAAGGGCTCCCTATGGGTACTCTGGTTCTGAAAGATGATTTATGCAGCTGATATCCAGAATCAGCAGCTAATACCTTAATGTGGTTTTTTTTTGACGTGCACACCTTTCATGTGGCATGTATTGTGGAAAGTAGGAAGAATTTGTCAAGAGATTTGAATCTTGGTGGGGAAACCTTCCCCCTTAGCGTTAGACCTGGCTTTTTCAGGGGCCTAAGGATACATATTAGGCCCATGTGTTGTGTGTGCTGTTGCCTTTTAAAGAGTTTTTAACTTTCAGTTGTGTGAGGAGGATCTGGTGAGAGTTCCTGGGCACATCAACACTTTCTTTTTGCTTGTCTTTAAGTGAAGGCAAGTTCATGGTTTAGATCAAACAGCAAAAGGACTCTCGACATAATTTCACTTATTTATTTCTCTATATATTATTAGGTTTCTGTGCTTACTGCAGTTTATTGACTACATAAAATACAAAATGTGGTAAACTTTATGATCCAGCATAAAGTCAACGTGTCAGATATGTGGAATGAATGCACCTGATTTGTGTAGGAATTCAGAGTACACAGTGGGCGTACTAACAAATCTTAAAGAGCAGAATTCACTTTAAAAGAACTTTCCCCCGGAGTATGGAAAAATCTAGAAAGGTTGACATTATGAGGAATTTCACTATAATTCACTCTTTCTATGACAGTTGACTCACAAGCTCCCATTGTGATCTTGCTGTGCTAGATGAACTTTATAGCATGAAGCATCATGATGCTTGCATATGCAGGTCACCTCTGTGCACTATTTTTGCAGCCTGTATTCTGTGCACTTGAAACTCTAGATAGGTGGATTCAATTCATTAATAAGTTACTTATCATTTATGGTCAACTGTATTTGCAGGTCCCCTAGAGTTTACACTCAGAAGGCATAGCAGACATCAAAAATAAGCTAGCTGGACAGTTTTGCTATTCATCTTGTCTTGTGTCTCTTCGGCTGAACAGAAATGATCAGTTGTCCACAAAATAAAATGTCAGGTTTTATTTATGTTAGTCTCAGAGGTAAGAAGCCATGTCTGCCAATGTCTTGGTAGAACAGAACCCTTAGTTTTCAAATATGAAAATGAGTCTCTGGGGATAGAATATATGAGGAAGAGGAAGGACCATGAGCAGCTCTCCTTCCCTTTGGGGTACAAACATTCTCCTAATGTGTGTTCCCAGCATTGACAGTTTGTTGGAGGAGAACCCACACCTGGGAGTCCAGCACAGCAAAGCACAGCACAATAAGGTTAGGGAAGAACATATAGACAGCTTAAACTAATAAGAGGCAGAAAGCTGATTATGGACTCTGTTAATTCATTGGATTTAAATCAAATCATCTTAGAAGCTAGAAGACCTGCTGGGTGTAGTAGTATGGATTACACTGAAGCTTATTTCTAGCAGTAATATATATAATCTGGACCTGTTATATGAATGCCCACTTTGTCATTGCTAGAGAAATGACAAGTTACTCTGGGAAGAGTTGTTATCTATCTGCTCAGTCTGACAGGAACAAGAATAAAAGTGTGTGTTTTGGTTGGTTGATTGTTCTTTCCAACTGAACACGTGACATAAAAAAATCAAATCCAGAGTTAAGTAAGGAAATGCAATAACAGAAGCACACCACTCACATAGTGTATGCACTTCGTGAATAAGCTGAACATTATAGTACAAGAGAAGTTATTGTAAAGACACCAACAAAATTGTTCCTAACTAAGAGCTGTATAATCAGTAGAGTTTGTTATTTCCGCTTGCCAAAGGCAGTTTCATACAGTTTTCAATAGGAATAGTTTTTATCATAGGGAGGAAAATGATTCCTAAGAACTGCCACAGTAATTTCTTGTGAACTTTCTCAAGGCTAGTCAGTTGTACCCATTACTATAGGTTTCTTTCCTTTTCACTGGCAACCATTTCTCTGTGCTCAGAAAGACCTTTGAAAATACAAGTTAGATGACCTCTTTTGGCTCCAAGTCATATTAGATTTCATGGTTTTATCAAAGAAATTCATTACCCTTACAGGTAAGAATAACTGGCAGCTTTTCGGAATTAGGCAGCAGTTTTATGTTATATTTTAGGCTACGCTTTTAACTTGTTTTATATGCTTTGATTTTTTTTTTATTTAATATTGTAGGGTGCTCCAAGGTGCTCTAACCTAAAGGCTGCTATAGAAGTGAAGTGAGAGATGAAATGCTTCCCCAGAAGCTTTTTGGGAAAACTAGGCTATTAGGTTATTGGTACATAGGACCAATAGTTAAAATACACAGTAGAAGCAGTTTCAGTAACCTACTAAAAAATACATCTCTTACTCTGGCTTATTTGTCACACTATGCAGAGTGAGTTCCTGAAAACATCACAAATCCTTTTTCTGAAAGTGCACATGGAGACATCCTGCCTCCCAATGCAAGGAGCTTGATACAGAGTGAAAATTGTTTGAGACAAAGGCAAAAGCAGAAGGGAACTGTGGTTCTTTCACAGCCAAGAATTGTCCTGCTTATTGAACTTTCGAATTTCTTACATCAACTGAGGTAAAAGATGAGTTAACCTAGCAGTGGTTTAAGGATCACATAATAGGAATCTGTCAAATGATGCTTGTAAATCCTGTGTAAGTCTTTTGGACGTTTCATTTTTGATTCATCTCATGCAAGCATGCAAGCCACATCCAGTGCAACTCTTCAGGTGACTTGTGAAGGGCTAATCTTTTCTCCAGTGCTACTGAAATCTTTAGAGTAACATCCAGCATGAATATAGGCTGTAGAGAGCCTGTGTATGGCTGAGATCTGCAGATGTCCTTTTGCTATGACTGTGATCAGAAGAGCACTTGTGCTTATCTAAGAGTAGTTACATCTGCTTCTCAGCTCTCTTCATATAACTACCTATGAGTGCCTGTCCTCTTGTGATACAGGGCACAATGGGTTTGCTTGACATGTGTCACCCCCACTCCCCCTTAAGATTTCACTGGGGTCTAGAGGTTTAGCTTTCCAGTATACTGCTGCACTTAGAAGGAAATATTTCTAATTGAGGTGAAAGGCAGCTAATGTACAGAGATAGGTGTATTTTTTTTTTCAAATTAATATAATTTCTGTAATCCTGAATAAAATAGATTATTCTGATCCCTAGAGTGCTCTGTAAGAAAAAAAAAATAGCTGAAACTCATAAATCCCAACCCTAAATAAAGATTGTTCTATTGTGGTTCTACAATTAAGATAATTGCTTATGTTTTTCTCTTTCTTATCTTAAGAAAAAATAAGCATTCATGCAAAACACAGTTATTAAAATCCTAAGTGCCGTCCTTGTTGTATACCTTTGTATACCCTCAAAATAAGAATGAGAGGCAGAACACTGTAAGAGCTTTAATAACTGGTTGTCAGTTGCTAAAGAATGGACACCAAGAATATCAACTATTCATATACGGAAAAACATTAATTTTTGAGTCACTGAAAAGCTTAAGAATGTGTAGTTGTTATTAATTTTGATCTAAAGCATCAAATTTACTGACTGGTAATGAAACCAGCTTTCTGATATGCAAGAAACAGACGTTTATTGTGAGGACACAGTGTTTCAGCTTTGGGCAAATCCTCTGAGGTAGGATTATACACAATCTGTCCTCTTAAAGTAAGTTTCTCCTGCACTCCATTCATTCTGTGACATAGTTGTGTAGGTGGAGATTAAGCATATTTTTAAAACTGAAAGATTATTTTATTCAAAAAAACTCACAATACCAACTGACTTCTGTTATATTAATTCTCAAATCAGTTTGGTAGCAGCATCTCCAAATTTCACACATTCATGTGTTTTCATTCTTTGCTGATATATCTGATGACGTATATGTGTATATGTATAAATCACTTTTAGTTTTATGTTATCTAATAAAAACCTCATGAAGGCCTAAAAATTCAAAATAGCTCTTCATTACTTATGGCAAAGCATTTGTCTCTTGCATATCTGAAAGCTGAAGGTTTCATTACTAGTGTGTGAATTTGCTCCTTTAGACTTTCTTTTAAGAAAATGTAAAACAATGTAGAAGACATTGGAACATGCTTTAGTCTATTTTACTATAGGGCTAGTGTATTATGAAATGTCACCTGATACTAACTTATTTTTTTTTCTGGCTCGCTCACTTTGAGGTAATAGGACAAAATGTAATATAACCTGAACTTTAAGTACATGATGTAGTTTAAAATCTTCTTTTTTTTCCCTGTAAATGATAGCTATCACCAATGCACAGTATCTTAAAAAAAGTGATGCAGTAGTTCATTTTGAATTCTCAAGGGGTACTTTGCAGTGATTGCCTTTCTGCATTATTATCCAGACATCACAAACTATGATTCAGATTTTGTTTTCAGGGTCTTGCCTTTACAAAATAGCCTGTCCCATAGACAGTCAATCAATTCTGTGTACTGTAATTGTGTTAAGACAGCATTGCAAAAATCTGTTTACAGCTATCTGTCCATCGATCCAGAAACAAAGCAAGGACTGAAAAACAAGAACAGCTGTCAAAGCCTAAATTCTTCCTTGCTGATTCTTATAATACATGGGGTAAGATCCAGAGATACTGGTAGCTATTGCAAGGATGGTACCTGCAAATTCTTATCAGGCAGTAATACGCTAAATGACAGTGTTAATTTCTACTCTCACAATAGGAATGTACTGTGAGATTTTGTATCTCTGTATATGGCATTTACTTGATGAGATTTTTATAGATCTTACTCTGAAATCTGTGGCCCTGGTTGTACTTGAAGCTACAGTATTTATTGAATTTCACCTACATTAAACAAAATGCAAATTGCATGAGCTGGGGTAGGATGGACCTCAGACCCTTGTGAAAGCAGTGAGATGGGGAATTAGCAGGTCATGTTGTAAGTAAGCACGTACATTAAAATTCCCCTTAATTTGCACAGTGAAAGTAATGTATGTAATCAAGAATATTTCCCTATTTGAATAACTGGTGTCCCACCCCTTGTTTGGAAAGAAACATTCCCAACCTCCTCTTTTCCAGTTGTTATTCCTCAGGTTTTCCTATCTGGAAATCATGAAATCTGTTCCATGCAGTGGTGCATCCCATGTGCATCTCACGTGCATCTTTACATTAACCCAGCTACAGCAGCGTGTGTTTTGGGAGACTTCCGATCTTAGTAAAATTCCTATATCCACTCACCCTTGGGCAGTATAGCTTTTTATTTTGAATACAGCAAAAACTGAGGCTTAATATTACACTTCCTTCAAGAGAGTATTTGAATTCTTAAAGGAATGCTATATTAGAGGCATTACAAATATACTCTATGCCTTTTCTTCAGAATAGTTGCAGATTATATTTCACTTTCAAATTGAATTTGGGAATGAAGGGAGATGCAGTTGCTAGTGCAAGATAACTAAATTTCAGCTTTCTGCTTTTCAAGATATTTCCATGAATATTTCGATGAGAGCCATTTATACAAATGGGCCAAGACATATCACAGTCTCATGTAAGTGCCACCGGTGCTCGAGCCTTGTCAGGTTTGTGCCTCCTGATCTTCAGTACAAAGAAATTGCGAAAACATGTCACTTTATCACTTTGAGGAATTAATTTGTCATCCAGAATTTTTTAATCTCTGAGAGCATAACCATTTCCGAGTTGTTTGTTTTGTAACTCCGTGCTGAAAGGGAGATGTTCCCTGCTTTGATGTGCCTGTTGCTCTCACCACAGGGGGAAAAAATAACATATGAGTAACTAAAGCATTTAAAGTGCTTGAGGGTCCTGCAGGTGCTGCTGGGGGAGGCCTCGCGGTGACCAGCGCCGTAGGCTGAGGCCGCCTGCCCCGCTTCCCGCCAAAACCACCCGGGGCTCTGACCCTGCGTGGGTGAA
Organism: Actenoides lindsayi; assembly: GCA_025331215.1. Lineage (NCBI taxonomy): Eukaryota > Metazoa > Chordata > Aves > Coraciiformes > Alcedinidae > Actenoides > Actenoides lindsayi. The sequence goes on along the minus strand of WTSP01027787.1, from coordinate 153,644 downwards.
ACGAGGCGCTATCTGGGGCACGTTCTGAGGTGAAAGCAAATGGTGTATCTTCAATAGTGTACAATGTCTACTTCTCCTGAGGTGACGCTAGAGGGATTTCTGACAAGAAAAGTAATATATTATTAAATAACATTTTGAGTCGTCTGTTTTTGGCAGATCACTCTGATCTCTGCTTTCCTTTTCCTGCTTGGAAAGCAAGAGGTTGGAGAGACATCACTATGAAGTCTTACTTTCTGTGAGTATGGGAATTATTTATCAGTTAAATCATTTAAGAAACGTCATGTGCTTAATTTTCTGTCCAGTACTAAAAACTGCAACTGAAAAATTACTGATATTTTTCTCCTTGGATTGTGAGCACTTAATGTCTGAAGGTACCCAGTGTAAACTGTTTAGTTGCTGGTTGCTCAGTGTAGCCCCCTCTCCCAAATCTTGTCAGCCTTTTCCAAAAGAAAAAAACCTTGATGCCTCCATTTTCTTTGAAACGTCTCCATCTGGCTATGTTGTGGATTCTGATTTAACCAGTACCTTGAGCACATGTGTTTTTAAAGAAATTTTTTTTTTTTTTCCCCCAGTTCTTCTAAAGATGCTCAGGAGCTACTGTACATTTAATGGGACAAGAAATGTTAGAAGTAATTTCTGTTTTTTACTCTGTATATGGAAGTATGAATATAACACTCTTGATAACTTATTTATGACGACTGGAATATTTCGATCAATGATATCATACTGCAATAGTTTATGGTTTTATCAAGATAAAAAATTTAAAGAGAAAATCAGCTTTGGTCACAGACTTGCTAACGCACTAATAAAAGCTTTAAACTGGAACTGGTGGAAGTCAGAAGCATAAGCCAGAGCGGTAAGACCCACAGTGAGGTGACCAAAAGCCAAATATGGGTACTTATAGTAAGGTTACTGGAAGGATGGATAGGAAGAAAGCTATATTAAACGTCCATATTTTAACACAAAACCCATATATAGAGTAACCTGGAGGAACTGCAAGTTTTAAATTGCATTTTACTTGGTTTACTGGTAAATCTTTTGAGACAACTTCATGGCATATCAACACAAGAGTTATAGTGGTTGTTCTGAATGATGCCAGTGTGTAAAGGAAATTTGCTTTCAAGGAGCATGCTGCCTTGGTTCCCAGATGAAGTTCAGAAACTTGTTGAAGAGCTGAGAATTTCCCAAAGCACAGGACTTCTTGGTAGAGATCATCAGTGGAGACTTCAGGTGCCTGTTAGGAAAGGTTGTGACAGCGAAGAGCAAAGTTCCTGCTCTGCACCTTTTACTTCTGAAGTCATGTTGCCCGACAGTCTGTTGCTGTATTCCTGTGCATTCTGGCTATATAAACAACTGAGACTACAAACTTAAGACCCAAAGAGCTAGGTGCTTACAGATAAGCAACCTGCAGGACTTACTGCCCAAGAAAGCCTAGGAGTAAGTTGAGAGCAGTGTTTTTCAAACTTAAAATTTGACAGTAACATTTATCTAAGTGTATATATATATGTACATGCACATTATTTTACAAATTTATAAAAAACAAGATACAATGCTCATCTGAGTAATGAAGCACAGGGTTACATTTTCCAACACCCAGTTTCTGAACATTGTTGGTGGTTTTTTTGGGTTTTTGGGTTTGGTTTTTTTTTGGGATAATCAGATGGGTTTTTCTGCTGCACAAATAATCTTTAAGCTGAGCAGGCTACTCAGGCTACTGTTGGGATAAGTGCCTACCCTCCCCAGAACAAGCTGTTATTGTAGGTAGGTTTTGATTGCATGGATGAAAGCTGGGCACTGTGATCTCTTACATATGGGCTTCTAGGAAATTTTTTACGGTATTGACAAAAGATGTTTAAGATTCTGGTACAGCAGTTAGAAAAGTGTGTGTTTGCTTGTGCAAAAGTGCAAAAATTTTGGTATATAGTTCTGTTTACATATTCCACATCTATAGGTTGGAACATCAATATGTGTAATCAATTATGTGCGTATATGCATTGCTTGAGCATAAATGCCCATATGAAAAACCCCTGTCATTTAAAATTCTCCTAGTGTGGAGGAATGCAGAATATTTCAGGCACCCATATGGGAAGCAGTTATTTCATGTAGGGTCCTTTTTTTATCTTCCTGATTGTTGACTCTGTTAGCCAAGGCTTAAATCAGTGTCTGTGAACATGAAAAAAAAAAGAAAATCTACTGACAACCAGTCTGTTTTGTCCCAATTGAATTTATGATATGTTGTGGTCATCATTCAGTGAAAATCAAGAGCTGGGAATAGGGGCTCCACATCAATACAGTCAAATCACTGCTTAAAGCTGGAGTTATAATCCTTTAAATTTAATTTTGTGGGCAAATTGCAGCTGCCAACTCCTCAATTTGATTGGTTCCAAAAACAACCCAACATAAGAAATTGAAAATGCCAGGAGGCATCAGTCCTGTAAATATATTAGTGTACCATCTGGAGTGTAGTGACCTTGGACATTTTACTTGGCCTTAGTATCTTATTGCTGGAAGTAATTCAGCTGTTAATACTTGATTGAGTTTATGCCTCTGACTAGACAAAACTCGATCTTTACTTCTCACTCAAAGAGCAGGTGACATGTAATTTAATAACATATTAAATGTGCATTATAATAATTTGTTAGTTTTCTTATTGAAAAAGACCAAGCAAATAAATATAGATTGTTTTGAAACCTACTTTATGGTGCAATACAGGAAAAAGAAGATGCTTTCTGGGTTTCATGACAGCCTCAGTGAAGCGTAACAACTAATTTTAGAGATGTCTGCCTTTGAGCTATTATTTATCAGGTTTCAAAAAAAGTTCTAACTGATTGTACCTTGAATCATTATGAAGTTTTGGGGAAACAATTTCTATACTGAATTACTTTAGTACTGGCACAATGTTACATTATTGATACAGGGCCCAGTGAAATTACTGGTAAGAATTCTATTGATTTGAAGTGAGATAAAAATCAAGTGCTTCACAAGCTGGTTTACATCAGTGAGGTGAAAAGTAGCAAACATTTGACTCACTCAAAGTTAAATGTAATCCAGACCTCACTGTATCCCACCTGCAGCTAACATATACCTGGGTATTTAACTGTGTGTGTGAATGGGCTTGTTAATGTCAATCATACTGCTCTTATTGTAACATTAGAAGTTCCTGTAAGGACTGGTGCTTTAGGGTGTAAGTGAATATCAGAATTTTTAACACCTGCTGCCTTCTTACTAATATAGTTGTTCATTATAGTAGCAAGACTGTTAGACAGAACTCTGCGCACAAAGCCTATTAATACTTAGTAACACTTACAGAAATCTTAAAATTAGTAACAGGGCCAAATGGTGGAGTTAACTATCTCTTAGCAATGTCTAAGGTCTTGCCAATCTTAGAAAGATTGCTTTTACTATACTTTGTATTTGTTTCAAGGTATATATTTCTAACATGGTTGTTAGAAAAGCCTTTTAAAGTAAATAACATTTCCTCAAAGCAGTGAGATACCAGTGAATATTTCACGTATTAAATGCGCACCACAGAGGGAAGTGAACAGAAGGCTTTGGAGCACTCTAGGGTTAAGTTCCCATACAGTTTGCATAAAAGCAGCATTTTATGTATAATATGCTTGCTTAACCTTGCTCATAAACTCAAATATGATAATTCTACATGCAGGCTGGCCTACCAAATGAAAGCAGTTTGCGTGCAGCATCTACATGAACATGTTCTTCTTGTGAAAGTGAGATCACTCTAGGGTGGCTGCACCATGGAAGCCTGGTCTGCTTTCCTGTGCAGCCTTCTGCATGAGGCAGAAATAGAACCCAGACACTAAGCTGTGCCATTGGAGCTAGAAAATAGAATCAATGCGTAAATCCAACAGAAAGCAAAGTGTGGAATGTGAGGAAATACTTGTTTTTTGAGGGGATCATGGAAGCATGACTTAATTTGTCCTTTAGAGGTTTGTTAAAGATGATGAGGATCTGAGATCCAAGCAGATCTGTGTTACTGCTTTGTTAGACGTTTCCGTTACCCATGGGTTATGTGCCTCCTGTTGGATTAAATTTTCTCTCTAAGGAAAAATGTCATTCAAAATAAATTTTGAATAGTCTCACAGAATCACAGAATGTTAGGGGTTGGAAGGGACCTTGAAAGATCATCTAGTCCAATCCACCTGCCAGAGCAAGATCACCTAGATCAGGTCACACAGGAACGTGTCCAGGTGGGTTTTGAATGCCTCCAGAGAAGGAGACCCCCCAACCTCACTGGGCAGCCTGTTCCAGTGTTCTGTTACCCTCACTGTGAAGAAGTTTTTTCTCATATTTATGTGTAACCTCCTATGTTCCAGCTTGAACCCATTCCCTCTTGTCCTATCATTGGATGACACAGATGATTAAACTTATTTTCAAATTTTATTTAATTTTGCAAAGAATTATTCTGAATCCTGATGTTTCATACTCCATATTTTAACAAATACTTCTGCAAGTCAAAATTGTCAAAAAGCCACATAAAGGAGGATCAATCATTATATTATAGGTGGCTAAATGTTTTCCTTGCTTTTCCTCTTCTGGAATGGAGAGGGAGAGCATATTGATAAGTCTTTGGATTTTTGAGGTCTGTTGTCTAGTGAGTCTTACTGATATTCCTCATAAAATACATTTTGAGAGTAATCCATTCTGTGTAAGCAATGGAAATACCCAGTATGGAAGCTGGCATATCATGGGATTTGTATTCAGTCTTCTGCCTCCTTCCAGACCATGTAATATCATAGTGGTTTAAGGATTTTTTGCAGTATGAAGTAAGAGAAAAACATACTAGAATCATAGAATGGTAGTGGTTGGACTGGACCTCTGGAAATCATCAAATGCAACCCCCCTGCCAGTGCAGGAACATCCAGGGCAGGCCATGCAGGAACAGATCCAGGTGGGTCTTGAAAGTCTCTAGAGAAGGAGACTCCAGAACCTCTCTGGACAGCCTGTTCCAACGCTCTGTCACTCTCACAGTAAAGTTTTTCCTCATGTTGAGGTGGAACTATCTGTTTCACCTTGCTACCGATACCTCTTGTCCTATCATGGGGCACAACTGAAAAGAGACTGGCCCCTTCACCTTGATACCCACCCTTCGGATGTTTGTAAACTTTAATAAGATCCCCTCTGTCTTCTCTTCTCCAAGCTAAACAGTCCCAGGTCTCTTGGCCTTTCCTCATATGAGAGATGTTGCAGTCCTTTCATCATCTTGGTCACTCTCTGTTGGACTCTCTGTACTATTTCCCTGTCCCTCTTGAACTGGCGAGAGTGGAACTGAACACAATTCTCCAGATGTGGTCTCACTAGTGCAGAGCAGAGGGGGAGGAGAACCTCCCTCGACCTTCTGGACCTCCCTCAACCTATATCTTTTTATTAAAAAGCTACAAAAATAATCTTCCCTTCATTTGCCCAGTAACAGGAGTGAGGCTGTTTCTCCCTTAGTGTCATTGCTGTTTCCATCCTGATGGGTAGAAATAGGGCCCCTGGATCATGGTTGTGTTTGGCAGAACGGGCTGATACGCTGTCTGCAGTGCCTCCCACCAAACCCATCTGGGGATTTGGAGTACGACAACTATTACAGTCTCTTTGTTTTCTGTTCTCACCTGTTTCTTCTTTAAGCCAAAGTAAAAGCAATGTTTAACGTGCTGGGAAAGGCTATTAATGAACTCCAGGGAAGTGTCTGGGTAATGTGGTCATTCCTGGCACTATAAGATTTGAGAAACTTGAAACTGAGCTTAGCAGTGCTGACTGCAGGCGGTGCAGTAGGAAACAGGATCCAGAGTTGATAAATAGCATGGAAAGGAATGGTTCCAATTAGTGGGAGGCTTCAGTATTGCTGAGTGGCTTGCTTTCCTCTGTATGTTTGTGTTTTCCAAATTAAACTTTGTTTTCTGAATCTCTGTGCTTATATGGAAGAGTTGATGTTTTCATTCACTAAGTACTTGCTGAAATGGCATAAATACCGGGACACAAACACTCCAGTGTTTGCTGAGGGTTGGAGAACAGAAGTACAAACTTTCAGCTTATATGACACTTCAGAAATGCGAGTTTGGGGCCTCAGACAGAGACAGACAGAACCAGCTAAAAAAGTCATTCCCAAACCACAAACACTCCATTGAAGGAAAAGGAATAGACTTGGCAGACAAAACAAACAATGCCGAGTGTGCTGTAAAGCTCAGCGCTTTTCTTTTTATTTTTCAACTCAGCTGGAACACCACTGAGTGATTTATAGCAAGGAGAGATTCGTAACTCTCACATCCCTGCCTTTTGCTCTTACAGCCACACCTGAAGCAACCTCATTCCCCAGCCTGCTTTATCCAGGTTGTTTTATCTGCTGTTGACTTTCATAGAGCTGGCACTGACACTTTGTACTAATGTGGAAGTTCCTTGGGAACATTTTTATTTTTTTTTTTCAAACTCCTGAAGACCTGTCCATGAAGCAAAGCTGTTGCCTGTTGTCTTGTATATCTTTCTATCTAGAAACTATATTCCAGAATAGAAGTGATTAATCAAGACTGGAGTTAATTATTCTTGGGGGAAAAAAAAATAAATCCTTTTGTGTGCTATGTTTATACTGGGAGTTAGAGGAGAATAGCACAGTAGAACTGGGAGAATATAGTTATGACTGATGGGAAATTTCCCATGTAGACAAACCTCGGACACAGGCTTTAAAGAAACTACTGACAATAAGAAGAAAGTGCTCTTCCCAGACACACTGCCAAGTTCCATATACAGTGAAAGTCAAGGCTTCCTCTGCCTCAGTATGGCTTTTTTTCTTCTATAAATCCACTTCCTGCCTAAGTTTTCTGCTAAAGAGGCATCTATTCAGAGCACAGGCAATGGTGTGCTACTTTTTATATGCTGCATAGGCCATTGAGCATCAAGACATTGCACAAAGGATTCAACATTTGAATCAAAGTTTCTCAAATTCAGGAATAAGTTCTTTCTCAATATCTTAAGTAAAGTGCAGTGCATCAGAGCTTGTTACATTGATGGTCCTTTCCTCTGACATTTTGATTTAGTTTAAAATTCTGTTTAAACTCTACTCCTTGATAGTGGTACCTAAATTTTTTATTGGCACTCTTTTTAGAACGAGTCTACCCAATTTGTTTTCCCTCAGTGGATTGGCTGACAAAAATACAAAAGTAAACAGTAGCTTGGAAATCTTCTCTGAAACATTAAAGAACCCAGGGATTGACAGAGCAATGGGTTCACTAGGCCAGCTCAGCTCTTGTAATTCTACACCTACCCTCTTGCTTAGAAGATGACCCAACCTACTGAAAACATCAAGATTAAATATCCTGTATTTAGGTAACCTTTGCAAAGTCTGAAAAATCTAATTGAAATGCTACAATATTGTAGATGTCTTTTTGCTGGTGGTGTTTTAAAACAAAGTTACGTATGCACTGTAATTCCTGAAGAGTTAAAAATCAAAGTATTTTACAAATGTTGGTGCTGGTTTCAGTAATTTTTGAAGGCTGCAGTTATCAAGGATTTATCTTGAATATCAAGAGTCATACTATGATGATTATTAAAGATATGAATTAGTATTTCTGCCTGAGATAGATACATTAGAATTCTACTATACTATTAGATCAATTTAGTGACTGTAAGAAATGACACCAGGGTTTAATTTAGTCTGTTTTAAATTGCAAAATATGTAATTTTCTCCTGAGGTGTGGATTCTGTAATCGGATATCCAGGTAGTTTTGTCATTTATTCAGAACACTTGAAAACTAAGAATGGAAGCATGAAATCTGATATAGGCACAATCTTATAGATAGGGTGTAAATTGACAGTTGCTATTGTAGAAAAGGAAGGATTAACTGCTCAAAGAAATTGTGCTGATCTTCAGAAGTTTGTATTTTGGTTATCTGAAGAGTTATTAGCTTAAAATTAATTCTGTTGAATAGAATTTTGGTCTTTAAACTGCTGTCACATTTATGCTAATAAAGAGCATAATGTTCAAACCTACAAAATGAAAACCTGCTTAAAGTATAAATCTATCCTAAGCCACTCTATGTAATCCTATAGGCAGGGAATTTCTAAAACAAATACCTGGGAAGGAGCAACCCTTTTTGACAGGCACATTTGCTAGGCACCAAGGCAGTTCTTTGAGAATTTCCCTCTGAATTAAGTTCGTCTGTTCTCACTGCAGGGAGATTTCATTATTCAACTCTTTGGGGAACAAAGGTACAGATGTAAAAATCTTTATCCTGAAAGATGCTGAACTCCCTCAAATGTCTTTGCTTATTATATATCACTACATCAGCCCTAGAATTTTAACACAGAGGGACAAATGTATCCCACGTGTGAGTCTTTCAAATTCAGTGAAACTATGCTGAGGGTGAACTTGGCTATCAACAACTTTTCAGATCTAAATATTAGGGTCATTGCTTAAATCCGCCAGTCCTTGATGTAGGTGTCTTACAGCTCATGAAAGGAGCAGGGCTATTTAAATATTCAGGGAGCAAGTAGTGCCTGTGAGAGCAGCAAGGGACTGCCTTGTTTAAATGGGTAAAGGACTAAGGAGTTCCAATTGTAGAGAGGAAAAGGAGGAGAGAAGCCTACTGTGGAAGAAGGCACATGGCAAAATGCAAAGACATTTCAGGAGGACAAAAAAGCAGGAAAATCTCAAAAGTGTCTACTGCTAAAAATCTAGGAAAACTACTTTGTTTTTTAATAGCAAATTGTAAAATGGAGCAGTAAAACAAAATCTAGTTTCTCTGCCCAGTCATTTTGGCCCTACTTCTGGTGAGAAGGACCAGAACTCATCTTCATAGCTCCTCCTCAAAGGATGTTTCAAGTTATAGAATTAACCTCAGTACTTAGACATGAGTATAGTAAAAAAAAGCTCAAGATTATTTTCTTCCCTTCTCTCATCAAATTTCTCTTATCAAATTATTATTCCTGTGGCTTTCTACACATTTAGTTGAGTAGGAAAAGTATCCAAGTCTCCACTGTCTGTGCTACCTACTAATCCATTACAGTGTGTGGGAGGGAGAAAGTCGCTGTGGTGAAAATTAAGTCTAGACTGAATATATGGAGATACAAAGTGGATTCATAGTTGCCTTTGTAAGGACACATCTGAGGAATGCTTTGGGCTTTTAATAGAGTGAGCAAGTGTTTCCCTTTGTACAAATGCAATTTTAATCTATTCAAGGCACTTCCTCAAATTTGTTTCTTAAAATGTAGCTGTGGAGCATTTAGAGTTCACGTTCTACCTGTTTCAGAAACTGGCAAGCTGTTTGTTTTCCAGACAGAAACAAATAGGAATGGCTGCTGGCATACCAAGGTGTCACAGTGAACGAGACAGTCTGCTGGCCTAGCTGGAGCAGCAGGAACTAGGACTGCCAAAGAACTGGCTTGTTTTTGGATCCATCATAGGGCAGGTCTGGGTGTTTTGTTTAAGTTTTCATTTTAAGTATGTAATTTCCTGTCATGAAGGCATTTGCAGCATTTTAAAATGAAACATATAAAACTGTCAGGCCTAAAGAGCCCCAGGGAAAACTTTTCCTTAAGCAAAAGCTTTTCTACAGCTGGTAACTTCTTGAAGATATTTGTCAGATGATCACATTTCCCTTAGGGTTCTCCTAGTAGGAGGCATAGGGCTCTTTAGTACGTGGAGAAAGACAATGAAATACTTGGCTTCCTGGGAAAGCACTCATCCTTCAGCACAGCACTAGCTGCAGTGCCTCTGGGTTGTACAAACAGCTGCCCAAACTGTGCCTCCATCTATTATCTGTTGAGCTTCATAATTTACGCTACCTCAAAGCAGACATCCTTTCCTCATCTCAGAGCTTGCAAATAAAGCAGTCTGCCTGTATGAAAGGAAGCTACAGATAACATTGAACTGGCTGCAGTTTCAGTGACTAGTTTGTAATCATAGTCCAAACTAATCAGGCTGGTCTTTTGAAGAGAGTAAGTTGCTTTCTCTTACAATGCATCTATAAACACTATTAGAATCAAATACCAAGAAGTCATCAAATTGCTCAGGTCCATTTCAGTTACTATTAAATATGTTGTTAGGATTGTTTGTAAAAGTCTCTAGAATAGCCTCATCTTTCAAAAGGACATTTATGGAGTGGTTTGATATATTTGAAAGGGCACAGCTTTCCTAATTCTTTCAAAGCAACCATTACTCTCTGAGCAGACCTAGCATCTACCAGAATAATTGAAATAAAAAGAAAACTGTATTATAATCCTCTAAAATCTGTCATGAATAGCGAAAAAGGCTGTGGTACTGATATTATTACCAGATGTACAGTACAAAAACTATTTCCCTGGCCAGCAAAGTCTTGTTCTCTCTGTGCATTAGAAGACAGAACACTGAGCTGAGCCATGCTCTTGACCTCTGAATAAATATGCACCCAGTACTCTTTCTCTAGACAACATTCTTTTCCACCCACATCAGGAAAAGTTCCCCAAAGTATTTACTTCTGAATTCATTTTCTGCTGACTACAACTTTGTCACACTTTATACACAAAACATATGTTAGTACAATCCAGGTTTTAGCATGGAAGCCCTTATGGAGCAGAATTTTAGATTGCTGGTTTGTTTTTTAGAATCAGTCTTCTCTAAAGACAGAAATAAGAATTTTTTCCATCGAGTCATGTTAGCAGATTAGTTATGCAGTCTTGTATTGTCCCATGACAGCAATGCATCACAATTATGAAACATGTACATATTATACTGTAAAGCTGAGGGAAAAGAATATTTTATGTATGTTAATCATGTTACATGTAAAGTGTGTGATGTATGTATGTTTACCTAGTGGCAAGTCAGTAAGCTACTCTTTCACTGCAGGGGAAGCTGATACAAAACCCAAAGGATTTGTGTGCTCAGATCCTCAGAAGTCCAAAGTGGTTAAATTTCCTGCTTTATTAATCAGCTTTAAACAGTCCCAGAATGATAAAACAGAACTTCTGCATAAACCCAGGCTCCTATGTCAGTGGGAGCTCACTAACCATTTTTTGTAAGAGGAGCTAGGTGCCTGACTCCCTAAGCTCCTTAATCTTGTTGTTTATATGGAAAAGTGCTACATGGTTTTGGGGAGATGTTTTTGGCATGTACAGTTTTTTCAGTGCAATACCTGGATGTGAGTGGAGTTGCTTCCTTCTTTAGCCTAGGCCGTGGTGAGGATCAGATGAAAAGTAATTCATGAGGGCAACACTATCAGACCTTGTTTTCTAGACAGACAAGAGATTGGGTTTCACAGGCATTGCATTACCTAGTGCTTTCAAATTCTAATCTTTAATTAATGCTTTTCTGTCTTTTCTCTTCCTTGGCTCTGGAAAACGTAGACAATATTTTGGAGTTGCCTTTTGTATAACTCATTCAGCATGGTTTTCTATCAGTATGATTATTTTGCAAAATAAGTAAGTGCAGAGTTTTTCTGGGAGGACATGAACTCTCCACATAGCTGCACAGTCAGCCCAATGTGATTGTCACTGGAACTGACATCAGGCAGCCTGTATCTCATCAACGAAGATTTTTCCTCCCCTTTTCAGCATTCATTTGATTTGCAGTAAAGTACACTGAGAAGACTGAAAGGCTCTGTTTACTCGCTCTGCTCTTGTGCTATTTTACTCTCCTGGGCACCTACAGAAGCAGCCTGGTGTCTGGCCTGCTCAAACTTTGTACCTCAGCTGAGAAAGCTCAGAGTTGTTACTCCTTGGGACAGTCTTTTTGGGATGTCAGCACCTGCCCACTCACACTGTGGATTGCTTTAACTTCTGCCAGATGGCAGAATTTTCTTTCAGTATGAGCTTGCTTTGAATTTAAATTAACAATCTAGAGGCTGCAAGCTCACATTGCAAATATACTGAGCAGTTTTAGAGATGTATTTTCTAGAACGTATTTTCACATTTGAAATCATAATTTGCGGTTATGGCAGCGCAAGCCATAAGAATACAGCCTATCATTGTGATCTATTAGTATGGGGAAAAGAGTTACCATCTTAGGCTGGGTATTTATGATAGAAGAAACAGTGAATGAGAGCTAGAAAAAATCAGATTTAGCCAAGTTAGGCTTGCCTGTGTCTAAATGCTGAATATCAGGCTTTACACTGTACACTTTATAGTGTCTTTTACCTTGAAAACATCTATGAAACTTCAGCTTTAGTAAATAATTAACTGAAAACAGCGTTTTGTGAAGGCACTTACCTTTCAACAGGCTTTAAGCCTTAGTGCTTTAGTGTTTGGGGGTTCTTGGGTAAAACACAGATTGATTTAGTGTTGGTAAAACAACCACCTTTAAGTGTCTGTCTGTATTGCAGATGAAAATCTGATGTATTACTGGCCTTACTTTAAACCACCTTGGCTGGCCACTAAGAGCAGCACAGTGGCCTCAGCAATGAAAACCCAAAGCTTTTCAGGTCAGTTTTGCAGGTCATGCTGAACTCCTCTACTACTGGTTAGAGATTCCCTGCAGCTCATGAACTGGGTAGCCTAAAGCAAGCTCATGGGGTGGCCTGCCAGTCAGAGTAATGGTTTTGACTGCAAGGTTGGTGTACCTTAAGAAATGATCTATGAAAGTTGTGTGTTGTAGTTGTTAGAAACAGACTGACTTTTTGATGGCTTTGTACGGATTACTTGCATCTTTCCTTTCTAGCAAGAGTGTCTTCGGTGTGTGTTTATGCTTTCTCCTGTGTTTTAAAGTCTGAGAGATTTTTCATCCACCAATTTCAAAGCATGTCGATATTATGCTGCCAAAATGCAGAGCTTGAAGCACAGAGCAAGGAAGTGACTTACTGCAGCCTTCTTAACGGCTTTTAACAGCTCGCAGGTCTCCTAAATCTGAAGCCAAAGCTGTGTCTGGTAGGCTACTCTGCATTTTCAGATTTTGTACAGATACAGCAAATACGTATTAAAAAGCCTGCACCAGAACACAGGATTAAAAGGTGATATGCGAAGTACAATATCTTCCAAGTATTTGAAGGGAGTGAAGCAGTTGGAGGGTGACAGTCTGTTCCCTGGCAACTTCTGACATTTGTGTTAATTCTCTGTTGGAATAAAAAATAAGCCTTTTGAACTCTTCATCTAAATTGAACTAGCGAAAAACCTGTTTTCAGATTTAAACCAGAGCAGAGGAGCATCTGAGTTCATAGAGGACTGTGCCATTTGTCCTGGTTCAGATGGTTATTATACGCCTTTGGCACATGGGGTACTGTCATCCAGGTTCCTCCTTTATTTAATTCTCATAAGAACAGAGTGAGTTCTTACAGCATGCTTCTGATTGTATTACAGTCATGAGCCAGTCTGCATAGCTGTTACTGGAGTGTCAAGGTTTGTTAAGAGGTACTGCCATTTGTGGGCTTTACATTTAAGGAACATTTCCTGCTTTCATCTTTCTTTGACATCCTTTTTCTGTCTAAGGAGTAGGAAACTGTTTAACCTTTGCTGCTGTTCTTTATGCAGTCTGGCAATAAACATCATCATCTGAGTAACAGGGGCCTTCATCTAGTCAGGCATTCATAACAAAATAGGTAGGAATTTCTATTCAAAATTGGGAGGAATTCAGTCTATTCACAGGCTTAAAGAGTATGAGTTAAGACCTCTGCTGGATTGAAGCACAGACTGCCTGATGCCATAGGTGAAAGCTGTCATATTGCAGGTTATGTCCCTCGAGAGAAGAGTAAGAAGGGCTTTCTTCCCTTTGTTTTTTCCTTCTCCATCCATTTTTCATTCTCCACAACTTTTCCAAAGTCTGGAGGTCGTGACTGTATTGCAGTCGTACTTCCTGGTGGCAAAATTGGCTGAGCTATTGTGTGATGTTTAGTTACGTTGCAAGATGTCTCAGTTTGTTTTCAGAGAGCACATACCTAGGTGAGACAGGATAACATGTATTGATTTCTGGGGCCGTTTGTAAAAAGGCTTCTTGGTCTTGAGAACATGAAAGCAGAAGTGAGGTATTGTGTGAAGTTAAAAGCAGAATGCATTCTTTCCAAAATCAGAAACTGCTGATACTTCCAGATGGCATGCCAAAAAAGTTTTATTAGTCTTCCATAGGCTTTTCACTTTTTCCTTGATCCCTGCAAAATGGAGAGGCCTGTCCCTCTGATTTTCTTGCCAAGTTTAAATATAAATCTAGTGTTTATCCATATTGCACTGGCTTTAACAAATGAGTTATGTTGCCTAGCTTCCTGTTGTCCAGTATATCAGATTTCACGCCTGTTGAGGTGGAGTCAGGCATTGCTGGAGAAAGACATTTAAGCTTTCATTTTAGGAACTAATTCTTTTAGGAACAGCAGGTAGGAGAAACTGACCCTGTTAAGTGACATCTGTGGAACATAAAAAAACCAAAACAAAACCAAACCCAGAGCTTTTTCCTTAATTGATCCGCTTGAGTGCTATTTTGGATCATCTGATCGACACTTCTTGTGCCAGGTGACAGCTGTCTTAGGAGAACAACTCAATTTTCTTGTTTATTATGCACAGATATATTCCCAAGGGTTGGTATTTATCTATTAGAGATAACAGATACCAAGTTGAAAAAGGTTATATGACAGTAATTGAAGCAATATGTTGGCATGGCATATTTACCTATGAGATTTTAGCTGCATATTGTTTTAAAAGCAACTTGACAGAAGGAGTAGAAATTGAAGCTGTTTATTGATTTGATCCTTCTTTTCCTTAGGTTTAAGGAACAGAGTATTAGTGGAAGAAGTGGTATTCTTTCTGGCCTAGTATTTGCATATCAAAAGATGACATTTTAAAACAGAATCTTTGAAATATGCTGGTGGTTTCAATTCTCTTTGCCATATGTGAAATACAGGAATGTGCAGAGCTATGTTTCATTAACTATTCAGAGAAAAGTAGTTTGTCTAATGGGCCTGTAAAACCATAGAATGCCTTGGATTGGAAGGAACCCCTAAAGGTCACCTAGTCCAACATCCCTGTAGTAAGCAGGGACATCCCCAACTAGATCAGGTTGCTCAGAGCCTCATCAAGCCTGAAAATGCTGTGGTTTGAAGTGATTTTGAGTGTTTAGGACCCATCAGTAGCAGCCAGCGGCTCACAGATAGAAAGCATGGTAATCTGCAAACCTGTGAGCTTTGGAGTATTGCTTTTTAGTACTTTTCCCATTATTGGAAAACTTTAGATAAATGAAAACTCATCTCTCTCCAGTTCCTGAATGAGCTCGCTGGAGTTTAAGCAAGGCCTTTCTTATTAGTGTTACTTTTAAATCTGTTGAATTTTTTTTTTATTCCATTAAATATTTAACATTCATTTTAGTTGTAGCATAAGAAAAAGTGTTTTGCCCCAATCCTCTGTAAAAATCAATATATCTTTTTTGAGATTTCTTCTGACTTAAAAAGTGAATTTGTGAAATTGTCAAGTTAGACACTTCAGGGAAAAACCGGTTTAAAACACTAGAGGTGTGGATCCAAGACAGCTGCAAAAATTGTGAAAATCAATTTTCCTTTTTCTCTGTTCATTTCAGAAAATATAGATTGTGAATTTATCCTCACTTCTTTAGCCATACAAAACCCAAACTATTTCAGACAGAAATGAACAAATGACTTCTGTTTTAACATCTTGTACAATGAAGCCTTTTCCAAATCCAAGTTAAGTTCCATACTGTTCTCTTTTTATTAATATTTAGAAGTATGTAAAGGCCTTTGTTATTCTGTGTACCGTACAGACACAGAATAAAGAGATCACCCTGGTTCCTGAAACCAGTAGTTGTTTTGCATTCACAGGTCAACTTGGAGAAGAAAGGCAGAACACTACCCACTGAATTGTATAGAGAAAGATAAATTAATCCTTAAGAAAAAAGGACACCTCAAATGGGTGAGGTGGGCTACTTATGCTTGTTGTCATAATAGCAGTAGAATTTTGCATTATCTGGCATTCAGATATTAGAAAATGACTTGCAGCTTTTAATGGATTGAAGTTTGTAAGCTCTGTGTGAGGTAGATGTGTGGTATTATGTCTTTCTCCTCCTCCAGCAGTGCTGGATCCCACATGTGTCCAGTCCATGCCACTTGTACATTTGGAATAGGTACCGTATGTTCTGGCTTGAGCTTTCGCATGCTATTTTCAGGCAGAAGACGTTCTTCCAGAAGGTGTGATGTCAGATGCTCAGCAGCTCAGGGTATGATGTCATCCTGAGCACACTGCAACAGCCAGCATAGAATATTCATGAGAACTGACAAGCTGTTAGGTGGTGGCTCCCACGCTCTGTTACACTTGTAAGTTCTGAATTGCACAACCATATGATAATTCTTGGTCTGAGAGAAAGAAAAAGACTGTTTTCTTAACTAATAAAAATCGTAAGAGCCTTACATAATTAGTAAGGTAAGAGAAGGTGGCCCTTTCAGGGGAGTGACTGTCTTCATAAATAGTCCTGCTTTCATACAGAAAGGAAATGTCTAGAAACCTCCCACTCCTTTGTTCTCTTTCTATCTTCACGAAACATTAAGTGTGTCACTGCAGCACTTCTGCTTCCTCTTTCAGCTCTTCAGCACTGTATTGCACAGAAAATTATTTCTCTTGGTCCACTCCAGTCCTGGTCTGCTCTCTAATTTTGCTCTGCTCTTTCAAAGAGATTCAGAGTTCCAAGATTTTCTTGTTTCATAACTGAGATGAAGTAATTCACTCAACAGGGAGAGCTAATTGTCCCTCATTATGCAAGCATGAAACGACAAACAAACCCCCCAAATTAGCAACGTTTCTCCTACATTCTTTTACTCCCCTCGATCTCTCTTCTTTCCCTCATTCTCTTCAATTATATGAATCCTTCCTTCAGTGTCCATTCCCTGATTTTTAATGTGCCCTTTGCCTAGCTTATTTTAACACCAGATCAGCCTTGTTTTCCCTGCACTGCCTCCAGTAGCTGAGCTCCCACTCAAATTGAGAAATACATTCCCAGAAGTCACCTTTAGCAGCAGCAGCAGCAGAATTTTGATCTTCAGAGAAGCCTCCTGTGGCTCCATAACCCAAGGTTTGATCCTATCATTCAATGACACCATCAGAGGGGAGGGAAAGTGCATGAAGCTGAGTGAAGTTCAGCATGTCACAGTGCATTAAACAGCTCTCTGACAGTGACAGTATGAGCTCTTTCTGTTCTGCTAGAAGATAAATAGCTTTCTCAGTGTAATTAATAACCCTAATGGTTTGCTCCACAAAATGGGATAATAATACAATTGAGTAATCAAAACTATTGATTTATGTATAAGGCCCCTAAAAAAGGTATGGAACAATTTTAGCACAAAACGTGTAGTCCTTCTGGGCATGGTTCCAATAGAGACAGTAGTGATAATTGAACAATAGGACTATTGTACAAAGTCATTGTTTCCAGAATGGAAAAATTGTGCTTTTTCCCTCCCCCACCTTTTTTCCTGTAGCGATTCATTCATCAAATACAGTTTTGAACAGTGGCATTGCATCCACCATTCTTTTTGCAGTTGATCTTAGCACTCGCACAGAACTTCCATTGGCAACACTGGTGCTTCTGTGGTGCAAATTAAAGGAGAATTTTACCATTAGAAGGAAAATCCTGGTGTAGACCCTTGCTTTTTATGCATGGAGAAGTATTGATGATTTCTAGAGAAGTACCTACCACACTCATATCTTCTCTGCTTGAATCCTTTTTTTTGCTTTGCAAAATGGAAATCTTGGAGCTGGAGGTGTGAAGGGAAGGATTAATTTACTTGGAGTTTAAAATAATTCTAATAAAAATTCTGTTAAATGTGTCTCATAGGCCTAATAGTCTCTATAACAAATAATGCTTTGGGGAACAATAAATTGTGTAATGATAGTTCTGCTCAGATTGGCTAAACCATTATGTGTTGCAAAATGTCAGCCACTGAGGAAATCATAACTAAGCATGCTGCAAGCCTGCAATCTTGTAAAAGCCTGAGATCATAAAAGGAAAATTGAGACTAAAAACATTCCAAAGATGCCGGAAAGAAAAGGCTAACAACTGTCTCCTTTTTACCTTCTCAAATTTACCTCGTTTCCCCCTGGAGAGCATAAAGACATAATCAATCAAAATAAGGCTTTTGTAGACCCTCCTGTGATTAATCTAATTATTTTTGAGAGAACAGAAGCATTTGCTGTTGATATAAACAACAGTTTGATTGAAGTATCAAAGGTAAATCAATAGGTCCAGAATGTGGATCAAAACATTATAAGCTAGGGAGCATAGAATCAATATTTTCATGAGGAGAGTCAACAACTAGGACTGCTTAAGCGCATTGAATAAATGTACTATTTTCAGAAGACAGTTGTCACAAAATGAGAATCACCATATCTGAGGCATTTGCCTTTTCTACAAATGAGCTTCAAAATATGTAACTAAACTTTTTAAACCCAGAAAGTAACAGTGAAGCCATGCAGAAGGAAACAACTGATGTTTGGAAATTGCTCTTGACACTTGAAAACCTTTTAATCATCAAAGAGCAGTAGGTCAGATAATCCCTATTGCCTCCCCTTCCTGCATCCCTGCCCTAGAAGTACTTGATTAGAAAAAGACTCTCACTCACTGATGTGGAGGAGAGCAGGGCCCGTTGGTAAGGTCTCCCCTGTAGTTTTGATGCTGATGATGCTCTGGAGTGTTGAGGTCCCAACAGTTACAAGTAGAGAAGGAGGAGAAGCTCTGAGTGGGCAGTGGAGCACACGTCTGCCACGTGGGGTTTGGGCCAGGCTCCTACCACTGCTTGAAGACATCTCTGACCTGGGTACAGAGGGGATATTTCTAGTTTTGAGGTAGGGATGCAGCTACGGGTGCAGGGACTAATCATAGGGCAACTAGAAGCTTCCTCACAAAACTCTCGGAGGCTGAAGGGAGGAGGTGATCAGTGCCAATATCACCCATTTTCTTTAAGTCTGCAGGCTTACTCTACTCTGGGTTCTGATGTCTACATTTGTCTTTTATATATTGGTCTGAAAAATTTACTAGTAACGTAGTATTGGAGACAGTAGTCCTCTCTTTCCCTGCAGTACCTTTCTTACCTGTCTTCTGCCATTAGTGTGAGTAAAATTATACTGATGCAAAGATGCAGCATATTCCTGTAGCTGTTTTGCTAGGGAAAGGTAAGCAGGGAATACTGATAGGAGGCACTCCAGGTCATTAATACTGTGCTGACCCCTTGTGTGCCTCAAAGTGATAAAAAATCTTCCAATAAACCAGACCTAAGTTTGCCAAAAATTTGCCAGAAAACACTTTTACACTGTGTTTTTAGAGTTCAGCATAAGAAACAATACAACACTTGTAACAATTTTCTTTTGGATTCCAAAGAGACTGTGAAGAAGTTACTGCTTTAAAAAATAGTTTTAACCTCTCTGATGCTTCAGGTTTTAAAAATCTTAGAAAAAAGATTGAGAGTACAAACAAGAGCTCACCAACTCCATAGGTGAACAGTGTCAGCTCTTGGTCTCTTATGCACAGAATAATTTCTACTTTCTTTGTGGACGCAGACATGTTTAAATGGCTACAAGTAAGGGGTACATCTCAAGAAGGTTATTGGAACATAATCTCTCTTTCATCGACTTTACAGCCGCTTTCTAGTCTCTTTTAATTTTTATCTCACCAGAGAGGTTTCAGGGTTGCATTCCAAGATGCAAAGATCCACCCACATGCACTTGATACAAACTGTTATGGTGTTAGTATGTAGCATACAGAGTCTTTTGAGATACTGAAGATTCAGGTTGTTACAATTCCTTAAGGCTCTTTTTTTTTTTCACAGCGTGGTGCAATCCATAAAAGCCAGATTTTTAGGCTAGAGGTGCCTCTAGGGAATTTTAGAAGTGCCTGTATATTTCTTATTGGCAATTAGGTGTTCAGATGCTGTTGGAAAAAGCTGTCAATGCCTAGCTGTGTCACAAAGCATGTATGAGAAATCTACCTGCAATTCCAAACTGAAAGTTGATAATTCCAGCTGTCTTTCACCTTGCATTTTAAACATTACCCTTGAATTCTTCCTCAGCCAGGTATGCCTCGGAATTTTGGCTGAGGCTGATAGCACTTTTATTATGGTTGTCTGACCCTTTTCATGAAGCGCATTGTTTGAAGTTGTTTACCAAACTTGTGCTAGTTGTAAACCTTCACTAAATCTTAAGCAGAATCAGTTTGGAAACAGGTTAACTGATACAGGCCATGTATTTCTGAAAGTAAAGCAGGAAGGAATTTTGCATTTTGCAGTTACATTACCTCCTTCAGCCCAAAGCCTGATTTGTATGAGTGCAGTACAGTTGCTGGTAGGGTTACCTCTGTGCCACTTTGTTTCCACAGATCTAAATGAAGCTTGTTTGTTATTATGTTGTTTAAGGGCTTTCACTCTTGGGGCATTCTGAGACCAAAGGATCACTTTGATCTGGGAATATGCTGTAGCAACCATGGCAACCCAAGGAATGACTCTTCTTGCTGCGAATTCCCCTCCCCCCCCTTTGTAAACTTACTGAAGCATATGATTGGAATTTTCCAAACAAAAGGATACTTAGGGGTTAATTCTGGAAATTAGGTAGTACTCTTTCACTTGGATTTACCTTAAGCCCCAGAAGCAGAAAGTGACATGGTAGCTGCTTGCCTTAATAGGGGAGGAGAGAAAAAACCCCAAAGGTCCATTAGGCATCATGTAACTGTCTGAACTGTAAGGGAAAACACAGATTTTGAGTTTGGAGAAAGAAAGTGGCTTAATCAGTTGTTACTGCTCTAGTATATTGATGTAACAATTCAAATAGCTCTAAATCTTTCTTAGCTGAATGAAGACATATGTAGAGACTCTTTCATGCTGTATACTTACTGACTATACAAGCTATGGACTTACAGTTGTTTGTTATAAAAGAACACAAAAACAATAAAGCAAAGCTGAATTAATTTGTAAATATACAAAGTTCCAAATAAACACCATCTGGTTTTCACCACTGGTTTCTTTTCAATAATTCTTTCTCTTGACAGGGTTGAGCCTCCTCATTTTAGGGAGGATTCACTGCTTGGTTCCAATGTTCAAATAATGGCATCTTCCCTATATATGGACCTGAGCAGACTGTGTGCTACAGTGCATGCACGTGTGTGAGTCAGAATCCTGCTGCATATATTGAGATTGACTATGTATCAGGTTTCAAATAATAAAAATAATTTTAACAAGAGTTAAGCTAAGCCAACAGCAGCAACCCTTTTTCACCTACTTTAAATACTCCTTTGCTTGTATTTCCCCATAAAGTTAGGTAAATCATTGCTATTGTGTGTCAACTTCTCATTTGAAGTACAGTTATATTGCATCTTCAGATACTGCTACTAACTGGTTAGGTAAACTTAAAAAAATTCATTACTTGAGTTTGCTGCTGAAGAAAAATATGCATCCTGAGTTCTTAGTATTTTCAGCACTGTATAGTTTGAAATTCTGGCAGTGACTGAAACCTTTCCAGCCTTTTTTTCCTCCTTTGCCCCAGTAATGGTTTATGGTCAAGCTTCACCCAGGAAGATTCTTGAAAGTATCTTCCTTGAACATTTAACAGCCAACAAAATGAAAGAAGTTCACTGTACATTCAATATCATACATGCACTTGCTAAAATAGCTTTTCAGATTAGAGACAGTGAAGTATGATTTTACATGCCTTTTGCTTTGACTTCAGTGAGCTGTGGATCAAACCCAAAAATATGCTTTCCTGAGAAACTTTGTAATTCCATTTAGTCCTTTCAAACACAATGGGAGGTTTTCAAAAATATCTTTGTCTGGAAGTGTTCATCTCTAGGCATAAAAGCAACCTTGATAACATTAGAGGGGAAGATAACAATGTCTATCTCTGTAATGATATCACCTTATCTTTAATTAATGTAGAGTACTGTAAGATCTTTTCTGAGATATGAGCCTCTTATTTGGGTGAGATTCTTCCTGAAACAAACTGTTTGAGACAGCATAGCTATTTTAAACAGAGGTTTAATGTAGCCTGTTCACTGGGCTCAGTGGCATCCAGGATCACTCTGTTTGCTTTGAGGCAGGAAAAATAAAAAAGCTCCTGACAGAAAGATGGAGCTCTCCAATACTGGATGTGATTTAGAAACTGCCCTTATTTTATGGAATCATGTGACTACAGCTGAGAGTGTTTTAACTAAAAATGAACCCAAATAAATCCCCTGGATATAAGCTCTGTGTAGTTTCACATTCCAAACACTATCAGAATTCAGATATCTCATATAGCTTTTATATCTGTAGTTCACACCCACATCCATAATAATGATATCCCAAAAGCCTTATAAAGGTCATGATCTCATCCTCAAAATATAGGATATACCAGAAATGTATTTGCCTGTATATTCTGAGTTTGAACCCCTCCTATATCCAAACAGTATGATTTGTAATTAAGCAATACCTAGTATTTATTTCTTCCATTTCCATTGGTGCCTCCAATTTTACTTTGCTTCTATCTTTTGATTCCTGGTCTAATCAGCAGTGAGTCTCTGATATGTCCAACTTCTTGTTGTATTCGCGTCCTTCTTGCTCTCTCTTGTCTCCTTCCTGTTCCACACTTTTGGCACAGCACCATTTTTCCTCATCCTCATAGAATCATAGAATACCAGGGTGGAAGTGACCTCAGCGATCATCTAGTCCAACATTTTAAGGTAAACTATATATATATGTAGTGTAAAGGAGATGGCCCAGCACTCTGTCAAACTGAGTCTTAAAACTGTCCAGTATAGGGGAAGCCACCATTTTTCTTGGGAGATTATTACAAAGTCTAATTGTTCTCATGGTGAAAAATTTTCTGGAGGCCAATCGGAATGTCTCCAGGAGTAGCTTGTACCCATCACCCCTTGTCTTTTCCATGGGACTCCTTGTAAAAAGAGAGTTTCCATCTTTTTGATAGCCACCTTTTATGTACTGGCACATGGTAATAAGGTCTCCCCTAAGCCTTCTTTTCTCAAGCCTGAATAAACACGGTTTTCTCAGCCTTTCTTCATATGGCAGGTCTTCCAGTCCTCTGATCATCTTCATGGCTCTTCTCTCGACTCTCTCCAGGCTGTCTGCATCTTTTTTGTATGGTGTGGACCAAAACTGAACGCAGTTCGATTCATCCTGGCTGCCTTTCCGTTGCCTGAGGCTGATAGAGAGGACTGGGGAGAAGCACCAGCAAACAGCCTGCTTCTTTCACTGGACTTTTGGGCCTGGAACTATCATGGCCTGAATTTCCACATAAAGGAAGTTTCTGATCACATCAGCAGTGCATACCCCTCACTGGGCCACTGTGTTCATGGATCACGGATTAATTAGGAAGTTTAGTTGTCTCTATTACAATGTTTTACATGAACCATTTGTTGTGGAACTGACTGACTAACTGATCAAGCATCGCAGCTGATAGGTATCGCTCACTTCCGAAAAATTCACCTGTTTGGCTAAATGTTTATGACTGAAACAGATCTTTGAGTGGGAAGTAACAGCCAACCTCCCTCGTGTGACTGCTGGAAGAAGGCATGGTTTTAAATGTGAGTACCACTGGGATGAAATGGTGAGGAATAAAAAGCTCAGAGCCAAAGCCAGGCCATTCCTAAATATACTTTTCCTGTTGTCCTGGGTTCAGCTAGGGTAGGGTTCATTTTCCCAAGAAGCTGGGAGAGGCCACAGCCAGGATGGCCAAACTGAACCCGCCAATGGGATATTTGATAACAGGCTGACATCATGCACAGACAGGCAGGGCATGGTGCTGGCTTCTGGGTGGTGAGCACTTGCATTGTACTTCACTTTTTATATATTATTCTATTTGTATTGTTGTTATTGCTGTTTCTTCTCTCTTTGTATTGTTTTGTTAAACTCTCCTTATCTCAACCCACAGGGTTTTGCCTTTTTCTCCCAATTCTCCTTCCCATCCCAGCAGGCTGAGGTGGGGGAGTGAGTGAAGATCCATGTGGTACTTAGTTGCTGCCACACCACAACACCAGTGATTTCAGAGCAGATCTTGTATTCAGCAAAGTAGTTGGCTCCCACTTCTGGATCTGCTTTGTCTGTGCACCTAGTGCTGGTACATAACAGTTTCTATACTTAATGAGTGGTGTTGCAAATAAACCTCCTTCTCTGGTTCACGTTTGGGTGGAGAACTATGTGTGTTGTCATTTTAAGCTTTTTCCTGAGTTGGGGAGGTAGACGGTGTGAAGTTCTTGGCGCGTGTTCTCAGCCTATAACATACTGTGCTCAGTGTTATGTAAATACATAAGAAATGTCTTCCATCTGAAATCATCTTTGCTGTGGACAACCAGGTTGCTATGAAAGTAAGGGGGGAAAAACCCATCACTCTTCTCTCTGGTTGAACAACAGATTTGTCCGTGAGTTGCCAAAATTGTAAGTATGGAGATAGCTGAGTACGCTTTTACGTGTACAATTTTCTGTACATATGTCTGGTACTTCTTATTTTGGAAAGGCTATGGTAGGTTTATATCAAACCAGTCCATCTGTTCAGTGATTCAGTAATTTGAGCTAAACCTGTCACTCTGCTCCCCTTGCTGTACTTCATTCAGACTATGTGACCACCTTCATATTTCACTGGCATCTTTAAAAATATTGGCACACGCCACTTTAGCCATCTCTTGTGTGTTTGACCAGTTATGTCCACGATGGTCTAGTGCCACACTGGCTCTTCCTTTGCTCTGAACAAGTGACTGGTGCTGATGCGTACCACTGAGCTGCTGGTGCTTCCTGCATAAGTGACATTTCTACAGCAGGTAGAATTTTCTGGGGTAACTGTAAAGACTTCATGTATGGTGTTCAGGGATGCATTTGCTTTAGAAATACACATAAATGTAATATGATAAAAATCGCATGATGCAAATGCAAAATGATACTTAACTACATGGAACGGTGCAGTGCCATGCAGGAGCTGCCCCATGATCAAAGGAACTGGAAGCAATCATTCCTGTTACTGTTATCATGGCTTTCTGCTGGTTTAATTTATCCCATCTTTTTAAAGGACCTGAGGCAAAAAGAGGATTGTAGTTTCTCTGTGGCTTATCCTTGCACATATTTTTCCCTCCATCAGGCGTATCTCCATTTCACGGAGAGCTTTATATTCAGTTCTGTGAAATGCAGAAAGTGCTATGGAATGTGCTGTCTCTCTAACACTTTCCGTGAAATAGAACCTGGATTGAAGTGCACCAGCATGGTACAAGCTGTTGTAAGGCTTACGAGTCAGAAAGAGTCTCCTCCCTCAGGATCTTAGAATAAAAATAAAGAGGACAGAGCATGGGAGGGGAAGAAAGAGGGACAAAAAACTGCCTGTCCAAAGACGTATCGCGGGTTAGCGGCAAATCCATGAACATGCACATGCTTCCTGTTTCTCTGGTACCCAGCCCTGGCTGGATCTTTTCTGTTCTAAAAATGGGCAGCAAGATATTATTCAAAGGATAGATAGTTATTTTGTGAAAGCTTTTTGAGTATTTCATCAGGACACTTAACTTCGCTGTTTTATGCACACACACATATATATATGGGGGGGGAGAAAGAAGAACATCCTGTGGGATTTCTTTCACCATCTGCTGAGCTCTGACTGCCATCTGTAAAGTAAAAGCATTTATGTTATTTAGCCTTTGTTCGAAATTTATTTTTTGTCGCAGTGACTTTTGGCATTATCATGCATGACTAGAAGAAATACTCAACAGTTTGGAGCAAGCAGTATAAAACACTGACAGCTCAGGAATCCGAAACATCCAGTTTATACAGTAATTTGACAGAAGGTTTTGACATCATGTCTACTGTAATCACCACTTAGGAGTTCAGACATAACCTTTCAGGTTCACAGGAGACCAGACAGCAGTTTGCCTGAAAAGGCAGAGGCTTATTTAGCAGAACATGGGTAAGGTGCAGGTAACTAGAATTATAATTACCCAAGCAATTAGTCTGCTCATCAGAAGTCCCATTGGTTAGATGGTTTGACTGTAAGCCATCAGGAAATGCAGAGTACCTTTCTTGCTGTAGGTCAAGCAAAACAGAAGATCTTTAGTTGTGCTTCTTCATCTATAAACCTTGTTGTACAGCTAGCTGCATACACTGGTCTAATTGCTGGCCTGTTGAGCTTATTTATAAGTTTGCTAAGCATGTGGTTGTGTGATAGGAAATGATGAAACACAAGCAGCATAAAGAGGCAAAAAAAATCAGTGCCTGATGTCTTATTTCAGAGGTCAGAAGCATGTCTTACACTACTTTCCTATCTTACATGTATGTCACTTACATACAGTTTCCCAACATCAGCAGGGTGGTTATTAGCATGAATGCATATGCCTAGTAGCCTGAGCTGTAGATCTACACTTCAGATTTGTTTGTGGTCAAAAATATTTGGCTTAGGTAAGAACAAAGGGAAACTCTCTAATGGACTATCATGATCTATGAGGATAACAAGAGGAAGGTAGGCTATCTTTAACCTAATTCAGGATCAAGCTAGATGACTTTTCATGGATTGAGTGGCTTTTGTAGATTGAACTTTAGTGATCAGACTCATCCAGTTTCCGGAACACAAGCTGTTTCCAGCTTTACAGCTGTAATATGAAGGATATCTATCATGTCCCATAAATTAGAAGAAGAAATTATGGAAGTTTGCGATTTTTCCCAGTCTCCAAATGCAACCTGACTTCCTGAGGCACATGTTTAAAGAAAAAAATTATGCTCTGGGTAGCATTCCAGAAACCTTTCTAACTCAGAAAGAGCTTTCATATATAATTGTAAGAATTATTTGAAATTATTTGAATTATCTTGAAATTTATAGCCATTCCCACTGTAAGAGAGAACATAGAACAGAAAGCATAAAGACACCTGCACTCTCCTTAGTTTAAGGACTCAGAAGAATCCAGTAAAGACTTTGCTTTATGTTACCCATTTCTGAGGTAGTTTCAGGAGCCCCATTTATTGCTGCATCCTAAGGCTTTTGCAGTCAGATTGAGGATGAGTGCTCAATAGGGCGTAACTTAGCTGGGAACTTACAATTAGTGTTTGAAAGTATAAAAGCTTTTTGAGTTTGATTTATCACAGTCTTCTTCAGGCCTGTGGAGTTAGGAATAGGGTCAGTAATGCTTTGTTTGCTCTTTTAGTGTAGCAATTAGACCTCTGTTTTGTATTATAGTTGGGGTGATATACGGGGCTTGGGAATATAAACTCAATGAACCAAGTTCGTTGCTAGTTTCTGCTAGGTCTGCAGGCTTAGAAGGCTGACAGATGTTGACATGGTGCTGTTTATTATTTTCTTTTATTATCAATAGATTTATTGTCCAAGTGTAACTGCATTTGGCATTGGAGTTAAGTTTAAGGATTTGGAATCCAAAGTTTTATCTCTACCTCAATTTGGTTGCTTACTATTTTCTGTGATCATTTTCCACATGGTGAATAGGCCTCCTTACGGAATAAGACAAAACTTCAGAATGAAACCCACACACTTGTCACAGCATTTTTGGATCAGTCAGGTGGGCATTATCTAAGAAAACTTTTGTCTCCTTCTGAACAAGATAATTCGTCAACAGGATTTCAGCAGGCCTTCCATCTGAAGTCCTTCATTCCTGGTATACAGCCTGACAGCATGCTGGGAAATTAAAGCTCTTGGGAGCTTTAGCCCAACTGCCACCTTTATCTTGAGTACACTGAGCTGAAAAAGCTAATTTATTTTATTGTGATTATTATTGTTGGTTTTGTTATATTTCATAGATACAGGACTGAGCAAATTGTCTTAAACTTGAAGGATACCTTAGCTAAGTACTGTGAAAATGAATTTGGTCAGACCACCCCAGAGGAATGTGGACACAAGCCAATTCTCTGTGGTTTGGCTGGAAGATCTGTGCTCTCCTCTAGGTTCAGTCCATAAGACAGCATAAATACAGCATCTGAGATGCAGCTAAACAGTGTTTTAGCTGAACTGTGGTTCTAACATGAAAATAAATGGTCCTATCTTTGTTGTTCGCTTGTCATGGATTACCTGAGGAAGTGTTGTATGGCTTCCCTCAGCTGGAAGTTATGGGTGTTGAGAATCATATCAGACATAGAAACAGTCTCTCATGTGGAGAGAAACTGAAGTGACTGAGACTGTTCACTTTACAAGGATAAAGAATAAGGAGAGTGAGATAAAAGCCTATAAAATAGTCAAGGATTCAGAGAAATTATCACATAATAAAAGAGCAGAGAATAGAAATATGAAAAATCTTGAATGAATAAAGGAGGATGTATCTTCAAACCGTGCCATCAAACTACAGATTCCATCATTGTTTGAGCCAAGAAACTTAGGTTGAAATTATGGTTATTTCTATAAGAATGACAAGTATTTTGCATGATGTGATGCTCATAATAGTATGCTGGAGAAAAAGGAAGTGTCCTTGTCTTAGCAATTAATCAGGGTGACCTTTTGTAGGCTGAATTACACCGCATTACATATATATATATTTATTTTAATGCGAACATCTGGTGCTGGCTCATCCTGGAGATAGGTTTCTGGACTGAGCTGACTGCAGGTCTAATCCAGTCAGGCAGTTCCTGTATAGCACTTTCTCTTTTGATGCAGATTTTCTCCAAAGTTACTGTTAACAGATTAACTTGAAATCTTGTGTTCTGAGAAGCTGCATTTGCTGCAGGAACAGCTGTGAAATTTGATAAAATCACTATGGTCTGTTTAAATGGTTTTATAGCAGTAGCCTTTCGGTTAACCCTGGATCATTTAACATCTGGATAAGTCTTTCAAGAATAATTAAAATGATGTTTTCAGAGAATTTAATATTTTATACATTTTTTTTTTTCAAAGAGGAGCTGTGAAGACATAGATGCCAAAACTAAAAGCCTGGCACTGGACACACAGTTTTGCTCCCTGGTGCATAAATTTGCATACATATTTGGGAAGAAACAATGCCAGACTTAAATAAACAGCATTCTTATACTCCCCCACCCCATGATGCTTAACCTTGGAAATAAAAAAATGAATTCATTGAAAACTTCACCAGTTACTAAGCTACAAATGGATTATGTAGTATGGCAGAAAAATTTATGGCTCTAACTTAGAATGCATGCCTGTCTGTCTCAGAAGTCTATTCCCTTAACTGTGTTTAGAGTTTACCTGTTTACCTTTTTTACTGTTAGAATCCATTGTTGTTATAATTCATTAAGCCTATTTATATGATTACCAATACTTTCAAGTATAGATAATTGTGAGTGTTTGAGAGTAGTAATGAATAACTGACATTATGTATATCAGCCACATAATTAATTACCATTACCTGATGTATGATACATCCCATTTATCTTAACAATTAACATGTTATTTTGTCATTTTATTATTATCATATCTCCTCTTTTGACAAGTTAATCATAAAAAGGCAAAACAAAACATTATCTGCTGTTGAAGTACATGTATCTTCATTATACAACAAATAAATTCTTCAACAAAGGCTGCCAGGTACCAATGTAGCAAAAGGCTGGAATTGCAGTGAAAACATAAGTCATGGTAATGTAGCTGATCATTCAGGGATGACATATGTCCAAGTCTGCTTCTCTCTGTCTCCTAAAGCAATGAACGTCTTGTCATTCGCTTCATAGTTAATCTCAGGACACCTCATTATTTGTTGGATGATGTCCATCTTTAACAACTGCACCTAGCAGACCTAAGTGTTTAGATTGAGCCCTGAGATGCATTTAGATGGCAGACTGACGTTCGCACTTCATGGGAGGTGGTTTGCTTACCCATCCTTTTTAATGTATTACAATATGTTAGCAGCTGTACTCTTCTCTGTTCCTCCAGCTGGTGCTGTAACTTCATCTTCACCCTCTTAACACAATCTTCTTTCTTTCTGCACTTCACCATTTGGGCTGATATAGGATTTGGTACCCAGTGGCATGTGCTCCTGTCAATATTGACTTATTCAAGATGCAAGCAAGAATGATTCAAATATAATAATTAATATAATTTTGTCAAACATAGACGAAAAGTATGTTTATCACTTGCAGAGTTTTAAGCCAAAGCCATTTTTCTGTCCCAAAACATCAGACCAGCAGAGTTCTCGAAATAAAAAACTGTAAACACGGCTTTTAACAGCAAAAGCTGATTGTTTGTATTCACCATCTACTAAAAATAAAAAATTGAGCCATTTTACTAAAACATTTCATGAGGTTAAGAGCTTATTCTCTGTAGCCCTGACTATATAACATATATATCATATCCCAATGACAGGTGTGTATCAACATGTCTCATAGTGTAATATCTTATAATAAAATTTAGCATTGAAAGAAGACATAAAAACATTCTCTTATTTTCCTATCTGCAGCTTCAATTTGATCAAGACTAATAAAAGAAAATGTAATAAAAATATCCAGGTAAATGCCTGGTTTGTGATCCTCATAGTTCCTCTAGAAATCACAGTTCTCTTGTAACCAAAGCACAGGGAATATCTAGTAAACAGAATTATGGTTTCATTCACTGCTGTCACATAATGCTGTACTTTACAAGTACAATTGTATTTCTTTTGGAAAAGGTTAAGAACAGTGTGGAAGGTGCATTCCCTGAGGGCACTGGGAGTTTAGGATAATAAACTCTTTGTCCATTATGTGCCAATGAGACTACAAAAATAAATTCTTTCATTTCCTAACAACAGAATATTTCTTTTAGATGTGCTATATTAAGGGATTTGTTTTGGGATACATTTAAGAAGATGTTTTATGCACTGCATAAACAAATACCCTGTGAATTGACTGTATCAGTTGAGTATGTATTGTAAACTGTGAGCAAAAGTCCCTCAGGTTTTTATTGTACAGTAAACCAAAAGGAATCCTTATAACCTTTCAAAGTTCATCATTTGTACTTAAAATTAAGGGTTTGGGTGCTTTTGTGTTTATTTGGTGTTTTGGCGGGTTGGATTTTTTCCCCCTTTTCCCTGTTCTCAAAAATTGTAAGGGTATTTCTGGAATTCTGTGATCCTTACAACTGGCCAGAGGCCTAGAGCGCAGTTTGATTTCTAACTTTGTTAATATGTTCTAGTAGGTAATCAGGGTGTGTAACCCATGTCATTTCTTTTAAAAAGATTGTAGTGAATAGAAACTATTATATTTTTTTGTGCAACAACTAAAAAGAAACAAATCCACAAATGGTGCCTTTCCCTCCCTTACCTAATGTTACTGCAACCTGTCTTCTATCTTTCATAAGTACCGTAGTCCCTTTGTAGTAACTGTTCAGAAACTAAGCCTTAAGCAGATTTAGTTATGTTTCTTTACCTGAGGTTCTTTTTTACTGCTTATTTATTTTTTCTTCTCCAGATAGCTTTTGTAGACATGACTGATAGTGCTGGGATTTACAAATGAGCATGGGGAAGGGCCTCTGCCAACTTCAGGAAATCTGGGTGTGTAATTCATTTCAGCTCCATTGCAAAATGCAACCTAGATTTTTTTTTTTTTTTCAGATAGAACATTGGCAAGGAAAGGATTACTGTTGTAAATAACAATGTGAAAGCAGTTACAACCATGAAGGAATCATCACCTTACCTTTATTGCAATGATCATTTCAGTGAGCTCTCACCTGAGGCTTACTTTATGTTGTACAGCAACAAAGAAAGCTCATCCTCTGTAGGCTTTCCAGTTGAGAAACTTAACTTTTTGTCCATTGTGTGGTAAGGAACATAAAAATAAATAAAGAGTGTATATTCAAAATTATGTACCAATGGATAGCATTTTGATCTCTGTCATGATTGTAGAACATCTGTACAAGGCAGAGACTGTAACCTGAAGTGTAGACTTTACTGTAAACAAGCAACTCCTGTGACTCACCAGACTACACGTGTGAAAACCAAAGTGTTCCAAGCAGAAAATTTGCAAATTGAGTACATGCAAAATGGCATTGCAACCTCTGTTGTTGATTGCAGTTGGGGAAATTATATTGCCAGGTAAAATGCAGAATTCAACATTAGGTGGGTTAGCACAGGTCACACAAAATGGCAGTGGTTTACATCTTGAAGTTTGTTTCAAATGCAGATATGGAAGATTTCTTAACTATATGCTCTGAAAGAGATGTACTTTATCCATTCTTCATCTTTGCAGACACCTGTCAGGAAGCTGATATACCAGCTCCAGTGGTTGCCATTGTTCAGGGTCCTAACACAAATACAGAGATGATACATGATGGGGTTTGTTTTTGTTGTTGTTGGTTTGTTTGTTTGTTTTACCATAACCTGTTTTGCTGTTTGTTCTTCCTGTTATTGACATCATGCAGAGAAAAGTATCTTTGAACTGATCTAATGATGTGTAGAGAAACCACCCTGTGTTAGTCAGAAACAAGTCAACAGAATACAGTTCTCATTGCTGAATGTCTTTGCAATTTGTTCATCCTGTATTTTCACTCGTCAGGAAAGGTAGTAAGCTCAGTACACCAGAGCCTTTTCATTTTGTTTGAAGTTTGTCACACTTAGAAGGATGGTATATGTGGGCTTGATAAAGCCAAAAAATTCCTTTAATCAATAAGACTATAAATAATAGTAGACTCTTGCTGGGCTATAGGTGTCAGACCTTATGTTGCCTTTTCAGTACTTGCTATCATGATCTACCATTCATATAGTGTAGGGTCTCCTTTAGTTTCAACTCATTTTATTAAACTTTCTTTGAATACTGGTAGCAGTTTCCAGTCTGTCTGGAGCTATAGCTGTTTGATGATACTGTGACATTTCTAGTGGGTTTTGGCAAGAATTCTGCCCAAGTTTGTGTTTAAGTAGTTGGAACTTTTGGAGTGCAGAAGGTAACAGTATATACACATTTTCTTGTTTCAAGCAGTCCATGAGAAAATTAAGTAAACCTCTACAGAAGCAGCAGAAGTTACGGTGGAATTAGGGGGATGAACTAAAGTATGACGGACATTGCTGATGTCTCTTTTAAATTGTATATTGTAAAAAACTAGCTGTCTGATAGTAATAGCACAGTCCCTGTAGACTGCATATAAACTGTGACTGTTTAGCATTCTTTGAGTGCAAGTGACCATAGCTAGTTTAATTTAGCATTATAAGCAATAAACTACTTCTGGCAAGCATGTGGTCACAATTCCGGAACTGTATTGTTTGGGGTGTTTTTTGGTTGTGGGTTGTTTCTGGTTTGTTTTTGTTGTTGTTTGGGTTTTTGTTTTTGTTTTCCATATTAAGATTCTAGTTGGAAAAACATAAAACTGGTGAATGTAATCTTGGAGAATTTTGGTTTTATATTGTTTTATTAATAAAAGAAAAAATATTGTTTCCTATCTTAGGAAGTAGGTAGAAAAAACACAAATAAGAGTCACCTTTGAGAAAAGCAAGGCTGTTCCTTCAAGGCTGTAAGTTCTTTCTGCACTGGATAGTGATACCATGTTAAAAACTAACCTAGGACATTTTACAGACTGAGTAAATTCAGAAAACAGTTATAATTTAATTATATGTTTTATTATAACAATCAGTTCTTGAGAAGACTTATTTTGTGGCTCAGATTCATGAGCATTTGTCTCTATAAATAGCACTGCAGTCAATGCAGAAGAAACATTTTCGAAAGCTGAACTGGAGATTGAATTTATTCAAAATTCAAGCTGATTTGAAAGCTAGACATGTAACTTCAGTAACATGTAATAAACAAGTATTCTTAGCAACTAATTGTAAGTTTAAATTTACTTATACAGGTAATTGTATCACAAATAATGAACAAATTAATGAAATTTATAGTCACTTTGCAAATAACTTGTTTACAGAAAGCATTGTACTTGTCAGTTGAAATTATTCACTGCCAATTCTTTCAGTGACTGAATTCAGAATTACAGATTCCTCAGTGAAGTCTTGAGGATAAACTTTCCTACTCTACCTGATTTACAGACACTCCTGCATGTAATTTAAACAGTTACTTGCTATCATTGCTCTTGCACCTTTTGCTAAATGCATCCAGCTGGTGCAATGCAAACAGTGCTGCTTTTGACCCAAGAGAACAGTTCCCTCTAATGTTCCCCACAGTCTTGGTACAGTCTAGCTGAGGACGATGACAGAAGTGAAAGCTGCAGATAAAGGCCAGCCCATTGTGAAACACTCTTCTCTCAAACAGAAAGGCAAGAGTGACTGCCAGATACTTTTGTAGATATATTCACTCTCATGAAATATGAAGAGCCATGCACATGGACTCTGACCTCACAGAGTCACAGGTTAGAGACTATGATTATATATTTCTTTCATAGGGTTTTAGGCCAAGATTTTAAAATGCAGCATCCTCTAAAAGCCTTTGTTTTATTCTCCTTGGTATGAGTTGTGACTTTCAGCCAGGAGCATGGAGGTGATGTCAAGATACCAGTGTGTCAATAGCTATTTATTACTTCTGAAGATCAGAGCATTTTCAAGACATGTGCTCAGCCTCCAGTACTTTAGCCTTACATTGTCCTTTGGTACCTTTGAAATCCAACATGTCTCTTTCTGACCTTCTGCTGCTATCTCTTCTTTGAATAATATTCTCTGTTTTAAAGCATCTTTCTTCAAATCTTCTACTATTTCCTTTGTCCTGTGCTACCCACAGGAATTACCCATTGTCTGATGATTTCTGTTCCATTAAGTAGTCAGGTGAATATGAAGAGGAACTGGAGCAGAATTATTTTTCAAGGTATTTTGTAATTACCAGTAAATTTGGTTCATTTCCTGACTGTAAGTCATTGTAACCAGTAGACAAGTGCAGTGTTGAATTCTAGGAAACAGTAGTGCAAGCAAAAGGCCATTTACATAGAGTTTATGTTTTAAATATAATAGGAAAACTTCAATTCTTGCCTTTCTCTATGTGCTTTTCTTTCACGTCTTTGCACTGACAATGTTCTACTTCATCTTAATTTTGGGAAAGTCCTGGTATGTTTGCAAAGTTATTGGTACAAAAATACAAAGGGGAAAGCTGGGATTTGTTTGCATAAAAGTACTGAATAGTTTTCAGTGAGCATAAAACTTTCCAAGACCTCCTGAAGTGAAAAAATTAAAGCAGTCTGTGAATAAAAAATAATTGGCTGCATCCTAATTTAATTGTAAATTTTGAAACTGCCTCATTTATTTGTCAAAAGATATAAAATCCAGTAAATCATTTTTCCCAACAGAGGAGTTTTCAGAAACATTTTTCTTCTTTTGATGGGACAGAAGGGACTGCTGATATGTTTCCTCCAGCACAGTCTCCATTTTACCAGCTGTCTGAGTAGGTTCTCAAAGAAACTCTGTTTCATAGTAACTGGAGGTGCTTTGCTGATCCTTGTCTGCCTGAAAAACAATGTACAAGTTCTACACTTGCTGATCTCTCCTTCTCACAAAAGCACAAAATGGAAGATGGAAGAAGCAACAGAAGAAAAGAAGGGACAGATATAATTTCAGTAGAAATGTGTACGTGAGGGGTATGTGGCAGATTAGCGTGACCACATACAGCTGCCAGGGGAACATGAATCCAGCCTCCTAGTGAAGACGAGAGGGAGGTTGCAGAGTGCAAGCTATAGTAGTGCTTCCTTGCCCTTCCTTTCCCCGTGACACCTGGGCATAGCTCCTTTTCACATTCCTTTTCACAGTCTGCATTTTTCTGCATGATCAGCAAGGGCAGCAAAACGGATGAATTGACCTAATAAGTTATTTTAATATCTTCTGATGTGATGAAAAGAAAGCTGTAAAAATCAGCACGCACTTGCTCCAACTTGAAGACATGTAATAGCATTTAGTACAGAAATTTGATTAATGTTCTATGTTCTTTCTTTAGGTTTCTCTAATACACCCTGCCAAGCTTTCGTAAGTGTTCGCAATGTACACAGGAAATTAAGTGACAAAGAATATGCTGTGAATTGTTCATACCAAGCAAACCAGAAAGAAATACAGTATTTGTTGGCAGAATAATAAGCATCCACATGTGACTATTGCATGCTGGCTAACAATTTAACAGCTGCTTGAGAAAGGAGATTAACTATATTACGTGCCCCTCTTGACTGTAACTGCTACCTTGTTACATGACAAAGTAGATGCCATCTGAGCCAGGCTTAGACTTCTAAAAATCAATATAGCTCTATAAATGCAACTTAGAAACTTCTAGACAACAAACTCAAATAATGGCATTGGTGCATGCTATTTAAGTGATAATCCAGGTCTAAAACTTTTAAAAGAAGTCCTGTCTGCGAAAGTAAAAGGTGTGGTACAGGTCTCATTATTGGAAAACAAAGGTCTTTCCTTTCTCATCAAACTCAGATGGATAAAAATCAATCTTCAGTACAACTGCTACTAGAGCACTGAGGGACAGGTGTGAGGATCTAATATAGCCTCTGAACTAGGGTAAGGAAAGAAGATGTACTCTTCCATCAAAAGGTAGATAAAATCTTTCCAGCTGTTTATTTCAATCTACCATTATTACCATGTTGTTGTCCAGGTTCAGTCCAAGACAACCAGCAGTAATCTAGGTACAGTCTTGATCTGATGCTTCATTGAACGTACAATTTCATGAGCCGTGTCAGAGAGGATAAAAATGTAGAATTGAATTTCATCAGCCAGTTAAAGATGTAGTTTTTTTCAGAATTCAATTCCTTTGATGAAATAATATGTTCTTTGTACAAGAATAATGGCCTGTATGAAAATGCATGTGGTTAACTTAATCTATTTCAGCACTGGAGAATGAATTGATGCAACAATAACATTTTGTGGTATCTTACGGGTAATGGGATGTTCCCCTTCTGTCACTCTCAGATATCACTGCCTCACCTTGGCTCCTCAGATATCTCTGACCCTCTATTTGGTGTGAGATATGAATATGTGAGAGACATTGCAGTAGTGATCCAAGTAATACTTCTCTTCTGGCAGTAGAGAAAGGTTGGGGTACACTGATTCTTCATTATCCAGATTTGGATACTGCCTCTAAGCATATCTGTGCATTGGTGGTTTTTTTTTATTTTTAGCATGCTAATAGCATAGGCCTCTAGAGAGCACTTGTTTAAAGCCCCTATTAAAGTGTTTCAGGTATTAAAACCATAAAATAATTCCAATTTCAACATTTTAATTGAAGAGCCACAGACCATATATTCCAATCCATCTTTTCATCATTTTTTTCTTATTAGTGTCGTAACTCCCACATATCTTTTCAGAGTGCTCTTGGATGACCTGCAGCTTCTGCTGTTTCAGCAAAAATTCACTTACGCATCTCATGAGCAACACAGCTTCTCAGTCTCTTTGTTTATCAGTGGTTTTTTTCATTGTCTCTTTATCCCATTGGCAGTATGAATGTTTCTTTGGAATTATTCTTAATATTAGAAAGTAAATCTGCTTTATTCCAGTTCTAGGATATAAAATTGCTGTTGTCAAGAGCACTTCAAAACCGGGAGCTCCATTCAGACAGTGGTGTTCACTAAAGCATAGTGATGCACTGAAGTTTCCTTGCTAAGCTCCTTTAGTCCTACAGTTTAGAGAAATTCTTAAATACATATAACAATTGTCATCGACTAAAAGATGCTATCATTGATGAAATCCAAAAGAGTTTTTTCAGTGCAGCTCCAGCAAACTGATAATTCAAGCTTCCAATTGTTAGCAAAACAATAGGAAGTCTAAAAACTAGATATTTGTCAGTAGGTGCCACTTCTGAAAAGACTCTTTGCTCTTGGAATTTCATCTGCTGCCTTTGCATGAGTGAGAGAATTATGTCAACCATTAAAGATAATCTTATTGTATGGGTTTATGTAAGAGAATAAGGAAAAGACTAAGAAAATTGTCCCTTCCATTGGTGACCTACTGAAGAAAAGCAAAGATATAAAAAGCTAATATCTGAAAATAATAAAACAAATGAAGGAAACAGACCTAGAAAGGACTGCACTGAATCTGAAAAGACACTGCATACGGTACTTTAGCACAGGCACAGTTTACATGGTCCCACTCTTGTGCTAAATGCATACATTTGTAGACTGTTTCTCTTCAGGCATCTGTGGCAGAAACATCACCAACTAATCTCAAAAGGAACAGACATAATGAAGATTATTGGACTCGAATTCCAAAAAACACTAGGGCAGAGTTTAATCAGTCCTGTATTTCTGAAAAACAGGACCGCACTTAATTGCTTCAGAGTTACATCTTAATTCAACTACATGCCTTCAGTAAGAGCAAAAATTGCCCTGATGTCTTTGGGGTTGTGCATGTGTGTGGCAGGATCAGTGGAAGGTTAATAGAGTGGGCAGCAAACGTTGCCAAGCTGCTGAACGAGGCACTCCTTCCCTGCTGGGCTCACTAAATCACCAGAAAATGAATTTGGTAAAAGAAAAAAGTTCTTTGTGACTTAGTGAGCTGCTGATGAGAATGGGGCTAAAGCAAGGGATGGGAGCGGGGTGATAGGAGAGCTGAGGTGGCACATTTTGGGGTTGTTGGGCTGTCAAACCAATACAGCTGCCTGAGGTACCGAACTGCAAAACCTGTCCCAGACAGTTAACTGCCAAGCTGTCTTAATTTACTTTGTAATCAGTTGTGAATTGGTTTTTTTCCTGATTTCATAGTAAAAGAGATATTTTAAGTCACTATTTTCCTGTTTATGAGTCATTGTTGTTCTCTTGTGGTTTTCCTTATTTGCATTTTAAAGTTTTTACTCTGATTACAATTTGAAACCTTGAAGAACTGCTTTAAGTAGTGTCTGTTTTACTCAGGTTGTTGTATTTCAGAGCACTGCACACACTCAGATACCCCCTGCAGACTTCAGTAAATGTCTTGCATGGTTTTCTTTGCCTAAAAACTAGATAGAATTAGTACTCTCTTTCTTTGCCTTCCCCTCCCTTGAAATTCTAGCAGATGATAGTTAAATTATTACAAACCTTTCTGTGTGGTAGCCCTAGGCATAGGGGAGAAAATGAAAAGGCCGAGAAAGTATCAGTGAACTGATTATCTTATTTAAATTTTCAACCAAGAGTTGCAGTGAATTTTTCAAACTATTTTTAATATTGTGGAGTTTTTGTCATATATTTGTTGTCTTGATATTGTAAGTTGATGTACTTTATTGGCCTGAGACAACAATAAATAATACAATTCAGGTTTATTTAATGATTTCTGGTTTCAGTGGTAGGGAAGCTTTGCCAATTTTAAATTAGGTCGTGGAGTAAATATAAAATTAATGAAATTTAAAGCTGTGATTTGTTTAAGAACATCCAGAACATTCACTCTTTCATCTATTCATCAAGCTCTTTAATTACCTAGTATGCATGAAACCTGTATTATGTCTTATTATTGAGAGATTAATTTTATGAAAACCTCTGAGTGATACATCATTAGAATGACTCTTGGATAATGTATAGTCTAACCTTTTCTGCTAATCCCACCACAGAGGAAGAAAGGGAAGTTGACAACTCTTCTGCAGTGTTTTATTCCTGCTGTTCCCCTGCAGTATTATCAGCTGCTAGCAGATAGTTTGTCTCTGCTACTCTTTTAATTTCTAATCCTCACCTGTGTATAGCTGTCCATCATGTTCACCCTGAGCTCCATGTACGTGCAAGTGCCATTTGGAAAGGAACCTGATTGTTATGCTGTTTCAGTAGTGTACAGAGGCCCTACTGCCTGAGGCACTGCAAACAGGGAGTAAAGGAGCATGTTTGCCTCTGAGGTTGAAATACTCAAATGGTCTGAGTCTCTTATCCCATAGGGAAATACAAGATGGGGAGACTGATTGGCACACCAGTAAGTCTACAGTAGACCGGGGAACTTCAGTTTAGATGTTCTGAGTCTCCGCGCAGTCCCTCAGCTACAGCAGTATTTTTTTACCTTGTCCTGTCCAGAACAGCTGCTTGGGACACCAGTTGGAATAACGATGCAGAACTGGGGACAGGACTTGTGTCTGTGTCGGGCCACAGCTTGGTGGCAGGAGCAGCATCACCTGTGCCCAGGGCAGCAGTCTGGTTGTGCTCATCCTCTGTGAGCCATGGCAAGGACTGGATCAGGGGCTGCAGTGGATCTCAAACTATCTGACATGAAGAGCAGAGGCAGAGCTTTAACCCTGTTCACTTCCTCAGCCTGGCTGGGCACACAACT
The DNA here is from genome assembly GCA_025331215.1 of Actenoides lindsayi. Taxonomy (NCBI): domain Eukaryota; kingdom Metazoa; phylum Chordata; class Aves; order Coraciiformes; family Alcedinidae; genus Actenoides; species Actenoides lindsayi. The sequence continues at coordinate 113,707 of WTSP01027787.1, read as the reverse complement.
CAAGGAATGCAGTGTTATGAACAGAGAGGCACAGAAAGACGGACTGCTGTTGAAAGAAATGATCATCAAAATGTAGCCAAAAATTTGTTTTCCTGAGGTGTCTTTTACCTTCTCATACTGTGATCTCTCCTCTTTGCTTCCAAAAATAAATTATTTTTTCCACAGTCTTTCCATGCCAGGCTAAATCTCTGTTCTCTTGAAAGCTAATATATCCACTTTCCATATTAATATTTGTGAGAGAAATATTAGAAATGTTTTATTTCATTATCTCACAGCTGAGGACTATAGTCACACTGTGTTATAAAGCAGCTAATTACAGTGTTGGTGACTTAGTGTGCCATGCCTGCAGTGCAGTTTGTCAGAGATTCTGAGAATTTGCAGAAAAGAGAATAGTTTGCAGAGTACTTTGTTGAATCTAATTTGAGAAATGTTGCATATCCAGCATCTTCTAACTGCTATACATCTCCTAATCAAAACTTTTTCACTTCTAAGGACATTTGTATTTCATGGAAAACTTGATAAATCCAGATTACTTGACATATGTACTTTTCCTTTGTCCTTGTGTATTAAATCAAAAATATTTACAATACTGTAGTGTAACAGAATATTTGTATTCAGTGATCCCTCCTGCTACTCCTCTGCTGGGTTTGCATTCATCACCACCTCATGCTAATCAGTTGTAGAGTTGTGAAGCCATAATTAAAACTTCAGATGAGGAACAATGAATAAAAGGGACACTTCTTTCCTCTACTCAGCCTTCATTAATGTAAATGTCACTAATAATAAAGAATAAAGATCCAACCTTCTAACTGTAATGTTTTCCAAATTGCAGTCTTGCTTAGGAGGAACTTGTTAAAGTGTTTTTCTTTTGGGTTTTGTAGAAAGCTGTCTGTGGTTAGTGTAACATTGCATAGAGAACACTTTCTATTTCAGACAAAAATCTATATTTTGGAAAGAAAAAAGCACAGGTGGCAATGAATTTGTTACAGTGACTGGATTAACTAGCACTGCAGAGGTCTGGAGTCCCCTTCTTATGGAAGAACTTGGAGTGTTTTACCATTTTGATAAAAATCTGGCCACTTTAACAGGATATATGTTAAAAGCAGCTTAGAGGTATTTATGTGCTATTCAGGAAGTCCTGCTGATAGATTCATGAGTCCAACAGCTACCTCTCTAATGTGTTAGGTCAGAAATGTTGCTTGTGGAGTTTAGAGACTCCACTTTGTGTCCTTCTTCTGGTGCAAGGAATTGTTCCTTTGATGCCTTGTGATTATGGATCGAGTCAATTGTTCTGTGTATTGATACAGTGACATATGTGATTAGACTCCTTCTCTAGTTATCACAGAACTCTTATAATAAAGTGACACATTGTGTCACTGTTTTTCTAACAGAGGTATATTTTAGTGATGGAAATGTTCCCTGTGTTTCTCATCTGATTACTGTCACTATAATTTTGTAATCTAGAGGATCCAACAGAGAGTGGGACGCTTCTGTGGCAAGTCCAGCAGTCTCTACCCTGCTGCAATTTACCATCCTAAATGGATTGGGCAAGTGCAAGGTGCAGAACAGAGAAGCAGTTTCCTTTTGGTCATGTGGCAGGTTTGTGGTACAAGTTTGAATTAAATCCATGTTTCAAGTCCCTTGCTCACTGGAGACCACTGCCTTCCCTGGTGCTTATAAATTGATTTTCTGTGTCCTAATTGTCTGTTCTTTACCATTAATGGTGGAGGTACTCTTTAAGGTATTAGAAAACAAATACTTCTAGTAAATAGTGAACATCAATATATATGTTTCCTGTATACACACACAAATATATATATATAAATCTCATGGCTTTTTAAAAAATACATACTTCAATTTCCACTTAAAAAGACATATATTATCAGTACTAAGAAAAACATATTTTTTCCCTGATGATTACAGAAGATGGGGGAGCCTGGAATGATTCTATTTTTTTGAATCTTTTCATTATCTGTTAGCATTGGAGATTTCTGATCTACTTCCTGCAGAAAATATTTGTATTGTGTATGTTTGAGAAATACCAGAGCCAGAATTAACTTTAAGAAAGCTATACTTTGTGCTAGCTTTAAATGTGAGTTAAAAAGATGTGTCCAACTACCTAGATATTGTGGGAAGGGGCAGGGTTTATGAATACAGAGTTTTGTATTCTAGCACATTCCATTTTATTAACCAAAACTGTAATTTCTGTGTACACAGAAATGCTCCCAGGAGATGCGCTAGAGCAAATCTGTAATTCAAAGTGGCTGTTTTATGTTATTCTCTTTCAGCACTTTTTCTCCTTATAAACTGTCAGCAACCAATATAGACTTTTTATTTTTCTCTGAGTCATGTCAACTAACAAATATTAATCTGTATCTGCAAATTAAAGGCAGAAGAAATCAATTACAAGCAGTTTACCTAAATTGAATTGCACTGGCTCTTTTGATTGAACTTAAGTCATGTGGTTGGTGTTCCGTAGATTGGTGACTATAAAACTTCTAATTTGATTTCCGTCATTAATATCTGGTCTTTCTGAATTATGAACTCATTTTTTGTAAGTGCTCCAGTATTTACTCAAAATTTGCAGTTTCTGCAGACGTTTAGTTGGCAGTTTTGTTTATTAGAGCAGTCGTGAGATGTAAATGCAAGAGAGGTAAGCACAGACTACCTAAATGCTTTTGTAACTTCAAGGAAATATTACCAGACTGTCTTAATTTGCTTCCATAATTTGCCATTTTGGGCTAAGGACACTGAAAGATGGGAACCTGAGCTAAAGTAAATTGCTGTCTTCTTGCTCATATTACAAATCTGAAGTCATCGTGTCTTGAGTTACTCTTCTGAGTAGAGATAATTGGTTGATGTTACAATACATTGGCTCAGCTGCATCTGTACTTGCTTGTGATGTTTTTCTAGATCACAGGTTACAAAACTCAAACTCTGTTGACTGACTTGCAGAGAACCATCCCTATATTTGTATTCCTTAATGAACTAAGGATTCATGACACATGCTGGACACCAGCAGAGTGGGCTAGTTTGAAAACTCACATCCTCTTCTTCAGATAAGATGCTCTGCCTCTGTGCATGCATTTCTTTATAGTGTGAGGGTATAGCACGATTTGTTTAAGTTCATATTCACTGTAGTGTACAAAAATTAATTGAGAAAGATTTTACAGTTGCCTTTATACAGATGAACAAAATTTGAAGGGGAAGACTTGCGTTATAGGAGAGAGTTTGCCACATTCTGTAAGACATTTTTGCAGTGCCCAAAATATATTCAAGTCTGGGAGAAGATGGTATAATACAATTTAACATTAAAGGATTTGCAGAGATAGTTCTGCAAAAAAGCCGTAACAGTGCAATTGTAAAGATAAATGATCCAGTCCTAGATATCCAAAATACAACATTATATTTTTGTCATAATAAACTGATTTGTAGCCGGTTCTTATTTAAACCAGCCTGCCAGTCATAATTAGTCCTAATTACTTTATAAGTCTTGCTTAATGCTATAGAGCAGGAACAGTCTTTATATTAAAATATTAATAAAAGTTACATAGCAAAATAAATCCTACTCAGACACGCTACTAATCTGTGCCCTAGGAATGACTCTGTGTCTCAGACAGGTGTATTAGACCACCTGGGCTATAATACAGTTGGGCCTTGTACCACGGGAGCAGAGCACTGAAGCTCAGTTCTTTCTGTGGACACGTCTGTGGTGCTTCTTTTGCACCTACAGTTCTGTGATAGAAGGCTGGGCCACCTTTGGGCAGTGTACAAAGAGCACCTAATTGGACTCAAAATTGTTGTGCACTGAGTGTAAAAATAAACATGAGCTTTTTGGTTTCCTTGCTTTGTAATCCTTACTGGGTACATTTGTTATTTTAGGGGCACAGCATTTAATTTGACTCCGTTACCTGTATACTTAGAACTCTGGTATTTGTGGAAGATTCAAGGGATGTTGTAGACTTCTTTTACTACTGCTGCAGAAAGGAAGTTTGATGAGGAGCTATATTATGTATGGCTCACTAGATAGTAGTAAACATTCTTCGTTGCTGTGCTTTGGGATTATCAAAGGGTGTTGTGTTGCTAGTTAGAATTTTTCTGGATTAATGAAACAGATCACAGATCTCTGCATAGCAACGTGTCTGAAGTCTGTGAAATGTTTTCTGAATAAGGATTGGATCAGGCCCATTGAGAATACAAAGTGCTGGGAAGAACATGGTGTTATTTTACAGACCCTGCTTTTGGTTGTTTTCTTGCAGCGGCCTTTTAGCCTAACTAATTAGCAACTTGAGTTTTCTTTAGTTTGCTCTGCTTCTTTCTTTCTAACAATATACCATTAACATCCCAATCTTCATCTTTACTTGAGGACTTCTGATTGTCATTGACTTCAGGGGCAACTGTGTTTGAATATGGACTGGTTCAGATGGAATTAGGATTACTTAACAAAGTGTCAGAGCTTCCTGTAGAGATTTATGGTCTGTACACATCCATGCTGAGACTATACATCCATTTTTGGGGAGTTCAACAACAGGATTTAGGATGGAGGCTATCTAATGTTGACCGAAGGACTACTACCTGTCTATGGAATTGAAGTGTCAGAAGCAAAGGGAATGTTTTGGAGAAGTTTCAAATGTCTTATCAAAATACTCAGGAGATTCTGTAACTGAATAGGTAATTTTATTTTTGCTCACGAATTCCATAAAATGTGAGAAAAATGTGCATCTCAAGGCCAAGTATGAGCAGCTAGAGAACTAGTCTCCATCGTGAGTCAGATCCCTCTCACAGGTTCTGAATTTAGATAGAAAAATACCTGCTTTTTCTGGAGGTCTCTCTACTCGTCTCTTTTCAGTCAGGGGAATAGAAACATGTAACTTCATCTGAGGCCAGAAGCCTGTTTTTTAGCTCTTGGAATATATAACTTTGCTGCCTATAGTAAGTATTGTGAATCTGTCCATAAGCTTATTTTAATGCCTGCCAAATGATCCTTGCATAAATTTCTGTTCAGTCATATTTCTGTCCGGAAGCTTTACTTATCCTCTGGTTTTGGAGCACAACAGTTCTGAAATCAGGTCTTTAAGATGAGTTCAAACAAAAATTGTTATAAATGCATTGATTTGGCCTTTTTCTCATAGATCATTAATATTTGCTTCTGGTTTCACTCAGGAGGTCTTGAATGGTGATGTTTCCCAGTAACAGAAACTCTAAATACTCTTGGATACAGCCCTTTAGATTTTGCATTACTCAAATATGAAAGTCATTGCTGCTTATACTTGGTCCTGAGAACACCCAAGTCTTTTAAAAGAGTCATTTTGCTTATAATGCATGAGTAATGAAGACTTTTTTCATGTGAAGGTGCCTTGGAATCCTTACGTGGGGGGGAAGGCACTAAAGAATCTCAGTACCATTTATGTTCCACTGTTAAAATGATGACTGAATTTAAGTGACTTATGAAGATTTTGGACCGAGTCAGAGAAGGATTCTCCTGCAGTCCTAAGCTAAATGTGAAGTTTACCTTGTCTATCCTCGATTGTCTGTGCTACCTAGTGAAGCTGCTTTTGCAGATGAGATGAGTATGGCTTGAAGTGTGTGATTCATGAGAATGTTGCAATTGATTACAAGCCGAAGCTGTGAATAGGTCACGTAATTATATTCTGACTCACAGTATGTAAATCCAGATGGTTATTCAAGAGATTCACATTTTTACATTGGGGTAAAGGTGAAACAACTTCATTAAAATGATTCTGCCTGTTGCATCTTCTATTACCTTTTTCTTTGTTCCTGGTTGAAGCTTCTGTGCTACATAACCAGATTTGCTGTATTGTCTTCCTTCAGGGAGGAAAGATGCAAGTATATTAAAAGAAGCCCAGGTTTTCCAAACATCCTAGGTTGGCAGATAAAGGTTAGCTGCATTTTATGTACTGTAATAGCAAAAAATGTGAGCTGCTGTAGCTAATGTGTTTGTCTCCATGGTCTTACCTAGCACAGTATCTTCAGATCTTATAAAAAGTTCATTTTCATTTCAATAAAGGCAGAATTCAAACTTGAAAAACTGTCTCTAAGATAAAAATAGGTTACATTTGAATAATTGCACCGCTTGCCTTGTAACTAATGCTGGATTGTCATCATACTACCATCATAATCTGGTGGCATAAAAATTCTTTGAGGTAATAACCAGTGGAATACTCTTTATTGAATTTATATTAAAGTAGGCTTGTTTTGGTAATTTATTTTCTTATTTTAAGCAAGCTTTTCAATTTATTTCTGAGTGTAGCAGAAAGAAACAGTGAAATTTATCTTTGATATTTCAAGACACAGTTAACAAGGACTGTATCAGCCTAGAACATTTTCAGGGAGCAAGTTAGAACTGCTGTTACTGTCAGAATTGGTGCCCGAGTTTATGCTCAAAGACAAAAATGCATAGGTGATATACTATATGGGATTTTGTATTCTGTTGTGTTTCACTAGTAATTTACCACTTATTTTCAGGGTTTTTTTTTGGTGCAATGAATTTGCTGACAGCAATTGATAGGATGGATGAAAATTCAGGGCTATATCATCAGTTGGATCTGATCAGTTGGCATAGCTACATTTTGTACCAGCTGAGGATCTGCTTTTCAATTTGGAAAATATTGTATGCCCTGTTCCTCTTTTCCTATCAGATTTGGACTCAAAGTAATAAAGCTGGAATAGAGTTCCCCTCCATTTTCTAATTCTGTCTTTCTTCGTTTCTAAACTTCCTGGAAAAGGGGCCATCTCTGTTCTTTACAGAATGAACCTGGTAAATAATAAACAAACAAAGAAATAACAGTAATGGAGTACAAGAAAAGGAATACTATCCATTATTTATGTACATCATTAAATAGAATACCTGGTCATTTGAAAGTACCAAGACAAACTTCACTGTAGGTATATTATGTATACAAATGCAGAAGCATTTCATGGTGGTCTTCCATGAGAATCCCACCTCCATTTTAATCATTAGGTAGCTCTCAGTTTGCAGCTATAGCTGCAGACACTGCACCTGTTTCCTACTCAGGTTTGTCAGAAATACAGCAATTAATGGTCAGGGGTTTGTTTTGGTTTTGGAGTTGGGTTTTTTTTGTTTCTTTTGCTTGGGTGTTTTTTGTTGTTGTTGTTGTTGTGTTTTTTTGTTTCTTTGTTTCTTTTAATATCATGCAGTACATAGAAAAACAGATTTGATACAAATAGTGCCATGAAAGCAAATAGGATGGCTTAAACCCAGTGGCATATGGAGCAGAAGCACTGCCTTCGAGGCACAGTGTGTGAGGGTGTGGTCCAGCAGGAGTGGATGGAATTAACAGCATGACTTCTCAGTTGGGCATGTGGGAGGCTTTGCTGGATTGCAAATGTGTATTTACTTCATGAGATGGAGAAACTTAAGCATTAAACATGTTTGCTCAATTAAGTTATTGAACCACTGGTTGAATTACTCCTACAGTATGTTGTTTAATCCCCTGGTGATAGTTGAAGCTGCTAATGCCAACACTAAGGGAATATTACTGTTTGCTTCATTTTTGGCATTGACATCAACAATGTTACATTATTTTTATATAGTTCTCATTTTCTCTTTAATGTATATTTTTATGTTGTGCCATTTTGCCCAGAAAAATAATACTGTCATTTCATACACAGGAGAAACTGAGACAAAAGCAAATTAATTGAGCTGTCTTAATCAAGGAGATGTTTAGAGTTAGACTATAAGGAGCTGAACTCAGAGCTTTTAATTTGATCTGCCAAATTGTGCCATCCTCCGAAGTGATAGGTTAGTAGGTTTTATGAACTATTCCTTTTTTTCACCTTACCAGTTTCTGTGAAATACAGCAATTCAACTCTTTACAGGATAATGCAGTGTGAAGCACATAGACGATCCCTCTGCTTTTAGGTGCCATGAAGTTTACCTGCTTGCCATGGTGCTACTGCCAACTTCATCTCAAGGCATTAACTTCTTGACAAAGCATGGCTCTGCTTCTGAAAGGAGATGGTGTCCAAAAGTGTGCCATGGCATTGAGAGCAAGGGACTGTGTTGATGGAGGGGAGCCCTGCAGTCTAGTGTGAGGCTTAGCACAGCAGCCTGGAGAATGCCCAGAAAAGACTTCAACCAGGGCCATGAAAATTAGCTAGTGTGGGTGTTATGCCAGATCATTTGAGAGAAATGCCAGCTGGCTGAGCTGCTCATCTTGCTCTTTTCTAGGAGGGATCCCTCTTTCTAGAAATTTGCTCATTGCATATCTAGTATCTCTTCTCAGTTTACTTTAGGTGATTAGAAAATAAGGGAACCCACCATACTACATAGTAGATGAGGATTTTGAATCCTGTTGCTAAGTATATGTGTATTTGTATATATACACACATATATAAAGATTTTATAAGCAAGTTCAGTCAGGATTTTGACTTTCTAAATTCATTGCATTCTGCTTAGAACTATCACTTCTAAGAAAAAAGAAAACACTTTTTCTAACAGGAAATTATATGTGATCTATATTTGTATTGTACAGCAGTCATCAAAATCCATTGTTTTTGCTTGAAATATACCTCCGTATTTCATGACATAAGTCAGGAAAATTAAATTCAGCAATGAGTTGCCCAAAGCAAACCACAAAGTAGCACAGGATTTTATGACTCTGAATCTCCTCAGTTTTGGAGTGAAGGCATAAAAAAGTACATATTTCACTCTCCTGTTTTCAATGTTTATCATTCATCCAAGCCAGTTATTCTAGCAATTAGCAGGTACACTTGGTCCTGTTATGAGTATTGGCTTGTAGCACATGCTGTAATCCAAATGTCTCGACTCATTCATATCAGATATTATCAGACCAGCTATAACAAAGGCTACAGTTGCCTTGTAATGTTTGTAGTTTTGACCTTCGGTTTGCAAAGCATTCAGAGGAAGTCAAATATTTTGTGTTGTGTTGGACACATGTGGCTTGCAGCTGGAGCAGATCCTGTGTGCCCAGAAAGCTTTGAACATGTGCTGTGTTACATCAAGTTCTGTGTGCGATGAGTAGAGGAGTTTTACTGCACACACACTGACTGACCTTTATCACCATCAAGTGGATCTATGTGCACTTAATGTTTCTGGTATTTCTAGATGTTGGAGTTATTTGCCTGACTAAGATGTGGGACATCAAGACATCAAGGACAAATGTTCCAAACCTCTTTTTCCCACATTTTCAGGATTTCTGGGTGAAAAGAAAGAGTGGGGCTACATGTTTGTGGCTGCTGTTGAGTTGTTTCTAGAGGTAATCTATTCTAAAGTCAGAGGAAAGCAATGACTGCAGCTAAACAATGCAGAGGAATACACTTGTTTTTTGGAAGAGAAGAGAGACTATAGTTGGAGGAAGCAAAGAAAGCATGGAATTCTAATGCTAGATTTTATTAATTTGTAAAGTTTGGTTACTTATACTTGTGATTGAACAGAAACAGAATCCAGGTTAATCTTTGCAAGATATGCAGTAAATAAAAAATTAAAATAAGGCCCAGTACTGTGATTATCAGATTTAATTAAGTCCAAAGTTGCTTCAGTAGAAATTTTACATATATTATCTCAAAATGTTTGGAATTGTTCATCTTTCTAATCTTAGTTCTCTTCTATGAAGATCATGAACTTGGCTTAATTAGAAGTAGCAGCTATAATGTCAGAGCAAATTAATTTCAGTGAACTGAACGGTCCCTTTGAGGATCACAGTCTTCACCTGATGCTCTCATCTGTAGCTTGGAAGTACCCCCACTCTGTTGATGAGTGAGCTCTCATTAACTGCATGACAAGAGTTTGTCTGCTGGCTCACTCACAGTGATGAACTCTAATATCAGTAATAGAGACTTGCAGTGTCACTGAAGGAGACAGGACGCGAGTTTCATTTCCTCCATGTTTCTCTGTATCTCCAAAGTTTCTTGACTTTAGAAGAGGTAGTTTCACGCTCTTGAACAAGGTTTGTATGCAAGACTTTTACAAAGCAGTTTGTGACTGTTGTCTCTCAGGAATGCCTCTATGTAATATGTCCAGTTTACAAGTAAAAATGACAAATATTTATCTGTTCTTCCAACACAGTCAGGCCTAGATTCTCAGCTTGTGTAAGCTAATAACTTCATCTTAATGTTAACTTTTTACATCAGAGTCTCTTAGGTTCCAAGTGCAAGAAACCATTTTTCCCCCCAGAGATTTCACTCAATGTTAGCTTGAAATGTCTCCCTTTAATTATTTATATTTTTTTTTTTGATGAATGCCTTTCTTTTGGATGTTGCTACACTAAATTTGTATCTAAAATGGTGGAGCAATCTTACATTCTAAATGGAATATATTTGCATAAAAAATACACACAGTTGCTTTTTTTAGGTGTTAAAACATAAAACAAGAAAGATAAGTGATTTGTAAATAATTGCTTAAAAAATTAATTTTGATACAAAGTTCTGGGCTACTCAACATTCTTAGTAGGTTGTAATGGGCTAAATTCATTGGTTAAATTAAAATGCTTTTTCTCATATTCAGTAAATGCAGTGTGTATGCAATTGAACACAAATAAAATTGAAATTTACATTTTCATCAAATGAATAACAACGTGCTGAGGATTGCTCAACTGCAATTTATGATTATGCAAATGAAACAGGTTTTGCAACTAGGATATGTACAATAAATGGGAGTTCCATTATTACGTATCATAAAGCCATTAACCTTGAAAATTATATACAATTGACATGAACATTTCTAAAAAATGTCTAAAAGCTGTTAATGTTCTCTCTTTCCCTCCCATATGTATAGGTACCATCTATTAGATTTAACAAAATAATTCAGAATGAATAATTTAGTAAATGAGCTCTGCCACATTTTTGTTTATGAACTATCTGTAACATCTTGCTGGGTTCTTTATTCATTATTTAAAATCAGGGAATACTGCTGAATAATTCCTCAGCTGCTGACAAGAACATGAGTTACAAAAGCCGTTCATAACAAGCGCTTGCTATTTTGAAGAACCGGAGAGGGAGCAGAGATGGGGTGGTGAGTTGCATGGCAGCTTCCCAGATTAAAGGTTTCCTTGTTGTGCATACTCACCTTGGTGCAGTCTGTGAATTTTGGGTATTTGACGGTTCTAGATCGGATTCTCTTGTTTTTCTCAACCCCAGTAACAAAACTACCAGTACTGATAGGGAGAGCAAAATGGAGCCATCTCTGAACATGCTATCAATGATATCTTTTGCTTGGGATTACCAAGGGAAAGCAACAAGCCTAAAAGCTTGAAGTTTTAAGCCTTAAGATAATTTTCTGCATATTTCATAAAAGATGGTCCCTTCTTTAGTACCACTGTGGATCTTGGGATTTTGGAAGGAAACCACCTCATGCTCACCTTGGGACAGTTAAGAGTAAAAATATAAGTGGACTGTTCCAAAGTGTAGCCACAGTCCTGATGCATGTTGAAATGTGGTACATATTGAGGTCCCTGCCTGTACTCACCAGATGCTCCATCCTTCACCCATTATCATTCTACTGAAGCTGCAGTAAATCTCTCTGAGGAATGCAGTTTCTTGCCATGTATTGCCAGTTAATGCCAAATCTCTGAAAAGAACACAGCATGAAGCAGTAAAAAAATAATATTTATATAGTCTTGTTCTCAAGAGGTACCTCAAAACTTATCTGTTCTTTCTATGATTTTTTAATAGCTCTGTTGAAGTGTTTCAGTTATATCTCTGTGTCGGTTTATAGCTACAGAAGGGTTTGATATCCTGAGTTATTTTTACCATAAAAGGTGTTCACATTATGATACACAATGTGTAAAATACCAAGATCTGTCCAAAGGAGATTGTCTTATGCCTGTTATCTATAATATTTAATTTGCAATAATTTCTGTTACTCATTTTCCTCACATCCCATAGCTATCAGAGGGGAATGCTTAAAATCTTCTATTGCAAATAAATCAAAATATTACTAAATGTGGCCCTCATCACCCTAGATCAAGGACCCTCATTGGCTGTTCTTTTCTTCCCTTGTCTCTGTAAGAAAGTGAATGTGTTTTCTTGCCCAATTCTCACTTTTAGACTGAGGTTTACATCAAAACCCCTGCCAAAGAAAATGTTAGCATAGAGCATTGCATCGAAAGAGAATATAGATGTCAGTAAATGGTAGTGTGAGAGATAAGAAGGGCAGGGGGAGCTGGGAATCCACGTAGGTTCAGTTGAATGTAAGGGTAGATACTGTTGTTTTGAGAATTCCAAAGTAGAAAGTTAGAAATACAAGTGATTCCATTGGCAAAGAAGACAAGTTACGATGCAGACTTGGAAAAAACCTGCAGGAGAAAGGGACAAATGAATATTTAGTTGTAGTCTTTCAATACTAGGTTTGACCACAGAAAACAGTCTTGTGACTTCTACTGAGAAAGCCTTTTGAACTCCTGCAAAAATCTGTCACAGAAGAGATTATGACCGAACATTTAATGTGTTCTTCCTGCTAAGTTTGCCAGAGAACAGAAAGCAAGATCAGTGTCTTGTTTTTATCACTTCCTGTAAACACTCTCCAAATTCATCTCCGTATATACCAGAAATGGTAATATCTAGTCTTCGTACATGCTCAAAGAACAGATTTAGGGCACTTATTTGAAGGATATATATAAAAAGTGAGCATTTGCCATAAGTTAAAAGCGTCCTTTTTGACATCTCTAGAACACATTTCTCAAAGTACTGAGCAGTGATTGAACTTCTAATTACGTAAATATCTCTGGATATGTTAACAGGAAACAGTGAAGAAAACCACAGCTTTCAGCTTACCCTTGTGTATCCAAGTGTTGTCCCAGAGTCTGTAATAGAGCAGGAGAGTGCCCAACAGACAGTGACACACTCTCAAACCTGCCTTAATGTCTCCCAAAGTCTTGCCAAGCTAGATTATTTCTAATATGATATGCCTACTGTGATGTTTTTCCTGTCTTTCTTGAGTGTAACAGTCAGCAGTGATTTGGGGTACCAATTCTTTCATTTAAAGTAACATAATTTGTTGAGGTTGATACCCTGTTGAGGGTAAGATCTTGGTTTCCTTTGCTGGCAAATATTTCTGGAAGGGTTTATTCTGAGGTCCTATCTACTGTCAATGTTACATTATGAGTAAGAAATTCTTTTAACATGAGAACTTAGATACTGAAGCAGAAAATGGCAGCCTTGTTTGATCCATTCTGTAAAAATCAAGGAGCCTTACTAATATAGAAAAATAATGAAAACAATCTCCATGAAGTACAGGACTGTTAAGAGTTGTTATTATCTGTAACTCTTCATCCACTAGATGGTGAGAAAGTTGCAATATGAGAGCATTCGGGGACTTGATCTGCCCTCCCAGGTTTAGTCCACGAGCAGGTATGACTGAACACAGCAGTCTTTAAATTGTTGTGAAATTTTACCATGAGGTGGCATCTGGACTGTGGCATTGCTTGTACCTCTCTGTATCAAATCAACTTTGTGCTGGAGAACCTTGTCCACATTACCAGGACAGCTGTGATGAAAAGAATTCCCTTTAGTTGCAAATTTTACCTAAGAAACTGAGAAGAGGCCAGTTCATACTAAATTCACATTGCTGCCAGTGCCTATTTGAAAGCTAACTCTCATACACCCTGATGCTTTCATACCCACTGCTTCATTAAATAATTGTCAAAACACCCAGCACACTTCAATACAGTGTGGACTGATTAATTTTTCTTTCAGTAGATTCTGTGGCTTACGGTGTGATCTGTGGCATGCAGTGTGAAGAGGAGGTGTGTATCATTCTCAAAAAATATTGCATGCATAAGGGGCAAATCTTTCTTCCACAGTGCAATGGAATTGGCTAAGTTATTTTTTCTGTGGACATTTGGGGAAGAAATGGTTTGATTTGAAAATATCTTTAACAGGTTTATTACTTCCTGCTTTGTTCTGAAAGGCAGCTACATAAATACTTCTGCCTCTTGGATCCCTTGCCAGGATCTCTGCTGTCATACCAGATTTGTCACCTGACCAGCCAGTTCACCTGCCTTTTTGAGCTTGGAAATAAACTGTGGTCCCAACTTCCAATGCAAACGGCTGTGATACCAGCCCTTAATGATAGCTAAGTTCAGTGCAGATTTTAGGAGCATCAAATGATGACAATGCCTGTGATTTATATGCCACCTTTCATTCCTAGTAATCTCAAAGCACCTATAATTTCTGGCAAACCTGTGCCGAGTTAATAGGTTATTTCAGAGTCTATTCAGCAATAACTGTTAAGTGCTCAGAAGAAAGACTGATTGACGGGTGAGATGGCCCAGAACTTTAATTATCTTAATGAACAACTTTTTGGACTTAACAGGAAGTCTACCACTAATGCAAGTAGAGCTGTGAACTTTAATTCCACCAGTCGTTATGTTAAAGACTGAGCTTGGTGGTCATTTGAAGACTTGTCAGTCAACAGGTGAACAGATTGCTGTTGAGGAGATGATTTTGAGATTATTCCAATGTGAAAGTTCTTTTGAAGTTATCAATTGACCACACGTGCATTGTCTCATGTCATTTATGCCCCCTTGCACTCTTCTTAAGCCTCTTTGTTATTGTACTTTTAAACCTCAATCATTTTTCCACAGCAATGAATATTGTTATTAGCATCTGTTGTGTCTGCATCATTACCGTGCCTGTTAAAAGGCTTATTTCTATTATTTCCAGATCTCTTCCACAGATCCTTACATTGGTAATTAGTATATCTTACAAATACTGTTGAAGTGAGAAGGATCATGATTTTTCAGTGTAAACTAAGAATTGCCTTCTGATGACTAACACTATAGTGGGTACCATAAAAATTATTAGAAGAGGAAAAGTATTAGAAAAAAAAGCAATAATTCCAAGTTGTGTTTTACTGCATATGTTGCCAAGGAGACTTGGCTTTGTGCATGACTTTAGGACCTGGACTCCTTGTACCAACTTGCAACACAAATGTCACGAATGTGATGATTTTTTTCAGTTGGCACGAAAAATTAGCACGTGTGCAAATTCACCTTGTTATACCTGTATTCTCATCACTGGAGATTGAGGAGAGGGTCAAAGAAGGCTGCTGACTTCTCAGCTGTAGGTGGCTGCTTGTACTAGTTGCTTTTTTTTTAAGCAATAAGGAGGATCGAGTTGTGGAAGATGTTGTAGGTAGTAAAGTCATTGAGTGTTCAAACCTGACTTTCTTGCTCTGCACTTTGCGGTCTTTTGCATGTGCACATGATGAGTAGCAAGTGGACACACCTGCAGAATAGTGCTTTACACAAGCATGTCTTTGTATCATTTTTATTCACTTTTTGATAAAAAGTGGAGAAATTGCCAGAATGCACAAAAAAGTAATTATTTGGCTGATAGATCTCTTGGTACAGATAACTCTTATCATTTCCCTATTACTGTTTGCCACTTTTTTTAGTGTCTAAAGGTGGGAATCTGTGGTGTCTTTGGTGTCATACGATGTTTTTATGTCATTCCAAACTCAGAACTAAATGGTCTTGCTACATTTAAAATTCATTTTTCCTAGGCAATATGACCAAAATGATCTCATTCTTTGAGTGGCTAGACTGTGTGCACTATGTGCAAGAAGTTTAAAAGAGACAAAAAAGCAGTTTCTGGAAGAACTGTTAAAAGATACCCATTTTTCACAACCATAATAGAACCTCATAATTAATTTAAATGAAATTTATTTTCCATAACACAGATTTTTGGGTGTAAAGTATGTCCTTTGAGAGAGGCAAGAGGAAACAACCTCTGTTATTTTTGATTACCTTTGTGTTTTGCTTTTTACTCGTTATGCTAATTTTATGCTAATAACCTTCTTACATTAAGTTTCACTTTATACTGCATAAACTGACAAATAGAGCAATATTTATCAAGCATAAATATTAAAAACACTATAAAGACTTCTAGGCTTCTAATTATTATGCTAATTTATCTCTAAATTATTCCTGTATTACCACCCTACAGCTCACTGTAGAACATGATACAAAAATGGTAAAAATACCAAAATTCTATTTCTTAATGCTATTAATTATTCACATAGGAAGCCTGTCTATGAATTAAAAAAACACTAGTTATAGGATTGTGGGTGTAAAGATAAAGAATTCATTTCTTCTGGTGAGCTGTTGAGCCTTTGCTTATATTATCATAAATACTAAGGAAATCTAAAGTGCTTTTTTATTTTAAAAGAACAGGAAAGTCTAATACATTGGATGGAAATTCCACATATTGAGCCAAATTCTTAGTACTTCTTTTCATGCCAGTGTGTTTATTGAAGTCAATGAGACTATTGATGTGGTTCAAGTTTATGAGTTTTGGCCTCTCTCCTGCTTTTGTATTCCATACATGAGGTCAGATGAAGTCCCCAGATCTCTGATATCACATTGATTCTGGTGCCATTATGAAGCTGTGATGAGGAGCACAAGCCCTCCAATGCATAGAAGGGCAGATTAAATCTAAACCACTTTTAGAGAGTTCCTAAACATTTGGGTATTATCATTGGTGAGTGGGTGATGGAAGGCAGCATGTGTATCAGCCAGGACTAGTGCTCCACTGAATGAAAGCTGCTGTGTCAGAGCTAGCAAGTGCCTTAAGCTGTGTTTTATGGAGGCAAGTCCTTTTCCTGGAAATGGGCTTGGATGGAGTGTTCTGGAGATTGTGCCCATTCGTATCAGCAGGTTTAGAGGCTCCATTTTGCCTGGAGGAGTCAACAAATTTAAAACAGAAAAGTACTTCAAGTGTTAACAGTATTTTTTTTCTTATTCCCAGTATCCCTCTTCTTTTTCTATACAAATATGTGTGGGGTTTTATTTCTTTTTTTCAGAAATTCTGTTTTTTTAATAAACATTCCTTCAGTCCTTGTTTTTAGGTTGTCTTTTGGGGTTTTTTTGATTGTTTTTTTACAAGCTTTCTTAAATTTGGGAACTAGAGATAGTAATAAAAATGCTTTTATATCAGTTATTTTGTATACCTGATTTTTCAGCTAACTCTTTACTTGAACCATCTACAATGAAGCAGGCTTTGTATTAAAATGATCCATAATTCTCTACAGCTAAATTGACTGTGGTTTTTTGTAGGTGTCAATAATAAATAGGAATAATAGTACGGCCCTCCTGGCCAGCATAAATTTCCTATCACAAGCACAGAACTGGTTCCCTCCAGTGGAAGGTTCCATATGTGCAAACTGTGGTGAGTCGCTGGTCTGTAAAGAATTGCTTTAATTCACTCAATAAAAGCCTGTGCCAATTACACTGTATTGGGAGATTTTGTTCGGAGTATTATTTTTGTCTTTTTTTTTTAGTGGAAACAAATTAGTCTGCTGGGATAGTGCTCTTGTAAAGACAGATGCTCAACTGACAATCAAGTCTTTAAATTAACACTATAGTCTAACATCAGTCCTATAAGGAAGGGAAAGGCAGTGATCTTGTTTAATCAGAAAATAGGTAAAAATTACAGAGATGCACTGAGCAGCAGGCGGGTCTGCTGTTAAACAACTGATTGCTGAGAAGTGATGGTACTTTAGAAATTAGGGGTTGGTAAGTGGACAAGCTGAAAGTGGATTGAGTAATGAGGGTGTAAGAATATAAATGGGTGGAAGTGGAAAGAAAGAACTACAGAAGCAGTTTCAGAGGATAGCATGCAGGTTGTCAGCCAGATCACTTCCCCTTTCTTTGTCAGTCATCTATATTTAAACATTTTTAACAGCAATCCTGGAAAGACACCAGGTCTCATTACCTTCTTAAATTTGAGCATAGGCGTAAGTTTGAAGGATAAGAGTGCCTTTAGACAAAGATCTGCCTATATGCTTATTGATATAGAAAGATATGTATACAAAAGCATAACTAGATATATTAATCAGCTGTTTCTATATTTATTATTTTATCTTTTTCATCCTAATAGTTTGAAAAGACAATCAAGTTTCTGGTAAAAAGGAGTTTTTTATTAAAAGCCAGTACCTATTTTTGACCTGTGTAAGAATCCAGATAAAAACCACTTTGATGTTTTTGACATTTTAACTGCTGTTTGTTTAAAAATAACAAGAAAATATTCCTGATGGAAACATTCAGTAGCAATTTTGAGTAACTAGTTGCAGTTTGAAATCTTGTTTTTGCAGAGAACCAACTTTTCATCTCACCCTGCGACGTATTGATTGCTGTATTCATCAGGGGAAGTCACACTGACCTTCACTCTCTAACACCATAGCACCCCTCCTTAGCTCTGTTTACGATGAACAACTCAGAGGCAGAGAGTAATGAGACACTGGACACCCCCCTGACTCTCCTGGAGTCCTGCCATACCAATCCCAGACTAATGTTGCATTTTTCTTTTATATAAACCTGCATCAGATCGAAAGGAGAGAAGACTTGTAAAGCAGGTTGAGCATTAATGAAAATGGAAACATGCTTTCCTGATAACCACACATATCAAACCGCGATACTACAGCATGGGGGGGTTCCCTTTTCAGTGGTGTACTCTACTGCCACTACGCTTTTTACCATTGTTCGCATGCTTCATAAAGGTACAGCTTCTTGTTAGCACTTGGTAGACAGTCTTAATTCCACAGATAGTGGACAAAACTCATCCTACAATGTTGCAACAAAATGACTAATGGACAGAAAGAGAATTTAGGGTCATTTGTCCAATGATGATCATTTGTCCAATGATGAATCTGGAATGTGCCAATTCTCTTCTGTGGGTTTTTTTAAGTATCTAGGAAGCTGAGGTTTTTCCAATCTCAAATAACATGTGCAGAGAGAGGGAGATATTTTATCTCTTTTTACATTTTGAATGTTTTTTGTTCATTTTGCAAGAGAGTCAGTCACACAGATGAAAACAACCCATAGCACAAAGTAATAGTGAAATCAATCAGTTATTCAACAATTCTGAGCTCTGGAGTAACCTCCTAGGAGGAAAAAAAAAAAGGAAGAACACAATATATTAAATACAAATCCTAAAAGATAGGTAATGTGCCAAAGGGGTTATTGCATTCAGGAGACTTGATAAGAATGATTTAACAAAAAGATCACCTCTGCAGATCAGAGGGAAAGGACTGTGAAGAGATAAAAAGAGGCATGCACAATAAAGAGATAAGTGAACGTTATCTTTTTTTTACAGGTTTGAACTCGCCTCATGATTGCTACCGTTTTGTCTTATTTCCATAATCAAACTTGTAAACATTGAGATGCAGAGCACTCTAACCTTTGCTCACTTCTGTAGTCAAGTTAAAGCAGAATAAAATTAATGGAACTGTTAGAGTAACTTGATTTGTGTTTGTTTGACAATAAACAAGTAACTAATACAATCTTAGACTAAGTATTTGTGGGTCTATTCATAAATTGTGAGAAATTCCAAATATTTGGGGTTTTTTTCAGGCAGAAATTGAATACAACATTTGTAAATGTATTTCTACATCAGACAATGGGCGTTCGGAGGACATCACAATATTGGCTCCTTTAGAAGGCTCAGTCAAACTTACAACCCATCCAGATACCACTTTTGAAATTATATCTTCTACCTACCTTCAAAGAGAAATCTGCCTTTCTCATGAAGTGTCTGTTTCTATTGCTAGAAAATCTGTAATTGCCTTGATCAAAAAGGGGTTTTTTTCCATCTCCAAAGCATATACCACATGCCATAAATTGTCTGTTTCACACTCACCATCACTTATAAAACTGCTAAAAATCTTTAGGAATTTTTTTTTTCTTTTAAATTCTCAGTGAACATCTTTTTTTTAAATTTTTTTTGTTGTTGTTTTTAGTTTTACTTCCTTGGAGTAATTTGAAATGATTACTCTTCTTTCTTCAGGAAATGCTTTACTAGAAAACCAAGTTCAGTCTCTGTTTGCTCATTTTAAACATTCATTGTGTACCTGGAATTTAAAAGTGTAGGGGGCAGAAAATAATCATTTAGAGATATTGATAAAATGAGAGGTCTGAGTTAAAGAATCAGAATCCTATTGTGCTTAAATGTAGTAACTGTCTGGAGCTTCATTCTGGGACTAAACTGGTCATGCATAGAATAGAAATTAATGTCTGTTTTATAAATACAATTTGAAACCATGGACATATAAATATAATATATATAACCATTTTAATGGCCAGTAAATAGCTGTACCAATGTTCAAGTGACCAGTGCTGTCTAATAATGAATGAAATGCAAGTACTAGCTTCATCTTAGTCTGCTGTCAAGCATATTAGTTAACTGTTGGGTGTAACACATTTATTATACATTGAAGCACTCTTGCTGTAGAAAAGAGAAGCTTAAGTTCAAGTCTCAGAATAGCAGGAATCGTTTCTGGGCAGGTTAGTGGAAAGGTTATTAAATATAATGCTGAGGATATGGATCTAATTTAAAGAATCATTTTCTGTTGCACCCACAACTTTATTCTTTCAACTTACTGACAGCCCAAATGTTGCCATCCATTTCACTTAATCTTCTTCCTTCTCATCTCAGCTAGTTATATGTTCAGATAGCTCCATCGTGATAAAATCCAGCTGCTTCCCAGATAGAAATATCATTTACAATTTCTCTTGCTTTCTTCTTTCAGAGTCTTCAGGGAAATAACTTGATTAATTCATAGGTTTTCATTCCTTCAATTGTTTGTTTATGTGTGTGAGTGCTGTGTAAGGATGTGTGTGACTAAATTATTGAGGGAAAGCTAAATCAAAGAGATTAAATTTGCCTTTAGGGTATATTTAAAGAGCATACTGCAATACAGAGATATGCATGAATCTGTAAAGAAGCTGGCTTGGGGTATTGAAACTTAGGTGAAGCGAAATTCTCAGTCCATTATGTGTCGGTCTCCACAGGAGAGTATTTCTGCTCTCAGTGGCAGTCTGAGAGTCTGGGGTATAGGGATCAATGTCCCAGGTTTTTACTGAGGCACCAAGTTTTTCCACTGATGGAACCCCTTCTGTTTGTCTCCAAAGTTTTACCCTACTAGGACTGATAATTTGCTCTGGGAGCAGTCCCATCTTGCAATATTTCATGTAAGAGTATTTTTCAAACATGTAAAGAAGATTATTCAAACAGGGAGATAAAACAATGCCTATTAGTAAACAAAGAAGCCTTCTGTGTTTAAATTCTTTCTTCACAGAAATGTTTTCATAATAGATTTCTTTTTCAATTACTTTCTTTGTTTAGACTTCTAAGATATTAACATGACAGGTATTTTTCTGTTGTGGAAGTGGTCAATATTCAAGGCTCTCTGTGAGTAGTAAGCCTAAGCAGAGTTAAAGGCTCTGCCCCTGCCTGCCCCAGCAATGGGCAGGACATTATCATGAAGACTAATGTAGCTAGTCACATAGTGAAAATTATAATTTATAACTGAATTTTCTATAGCCATTTCATTCAACAAAAATTACCATGACTGTTTCTTCCTCTGAGTTGCCATGATTCTCTTTCTAGAAGGCAGTGCTTGTGAAATGATGATAATGTGCATCAAATGGTGCTTGCTTTGCCACTCTCACTAGATTTATTAAGGGCTGAACTAACATAGAGAGCAAAATTGTCAGCTTAATCAACTCCCTTTCACAATTAGCAGTGCCAATAAAAAGAAGTGAATGTGTATTATCCTGAGTCTATGCTGTTACTGTCAGTGGGAGCAGCACTGTAGTAATCTATTTCCACCATCAGCATCAGGACCTCTGGATGTGCAAGAAGCAGCTATAATGTGCCATATTCCAGCAGTCCTCAGTTGGAAAATGTTTCCTACCTGGGGAAATTAGACTTGGATACAGGTAGATAGTGCCACTAATGACAGCATCCCATTGATAAAAGCACATGTTTTTTAAAAATGATGGGGAGAAAACTTTAGATACACTTTATAATTAGAATTTAGAACTCTAATTTAGAACTCCAATTAGAGGTGAGGGAAGGAGGACAATCCTCTCTAGGCTGTTAGCAGAAGAAATGTCACTGAGGTGAGTGCTGGACAGTTTTCTAACAAACCACTCAGTATCATGGAACAGAATGGATTGCTTTGATTGACAAAACTGTAGAGAATAAAAGAAGGAGATTCTGAAGTTGTGTTGCCACTGATGGCAGACACAGCAGCATACTTGTGAAATGCCATTAGCATGCAAACGCTGCACACTGTGCCTAGTGGGCTGGTCTGTGCTGCCACAAATGGCTTTGCAAAAACAAATGGCACTGGTCTAGCATCTTCAGGACCGAAGGGCTGACAAAACCAAAAATGATACTTTTAATAGAAAAAAAAGAGACTGTTGCTTCTCTGTTAAAGCCTAGGGATCTAAGGCTTTGCCTGATGCATACTAAAGAATGGAAAAAAGGCTTCAGGAAAGGAAAAAACATCTCAGAAAGTGAGAGAAAATAAACAGAAAGAGAACTGATATTTACCTCATGATCTTCCAGATTATTTGCTGTGCTATTGCATAAGTTTATTCACTGAATGTTGTTTTTTTACCACATAGATACTTTCATTTCTTCTTGAGAACTGGTTTATTTTGATATTTAAGCAAGCAGCCTACAGGAATGTCTTCCAAAGTATTGAAGCTACTTTGTAGATTCAGTGCTAGAGGCCTTCAACAGCTCTTGTGTAGAATGATCTGTTTCCCTTTTTTGCTCATTGTAGGGCTCTGGTTTCAGGCAGTGCTTTAGCCAATACTAATGATAAGCCTAGGGAGGAAGTTTAAATTCCTATATATAGGAGACTATGACTACATTAATTTGTTTAACTGGCAATATGTGGTAAATTCTTTTCCTTATTCAATAACCACAAACCTATTCAATAGCCTACAGTACCACTGTAGGTGTTAGTAACTGTCTGTTGTGTGTTTAGAATAGATGAGTTCATGCCTTTAGGATGGACTTGAGCAGCAGATGACTGTAAATTTCACTGCAACAAAACAGTAATATAGAGATTAGGACTCAGTTTCCTATCTGTGTTCCCTTTTGCTTACAGTGTGATAGCAATTTATTCCTGATTTTATGTGAATAGTGATTTAAAAAAAATTCTCTAAGTACTGGTTGGACTTGATGATCTTGGAGGTCTTTTCCAACCTTAATGATTCTATGATTCTATTCTATGATTCTATTCTATTCTACTGGCAAAACAGGATGGTACATTGGGAGTGACAGCATATAGGCAAAGCTACCCCTTACTTTGGAGGCTGATAGCCTTACTACTGTATCTGTACTAGAACATAGTAGAAGCCTTATCACCCTGTTTTATTTTTACTTGGGTGGAAACTCCTCCCCTTTTGACAGATGACATCTGTAGTATTAAGTTTCAGATTTCAGATCTATCCAACCCTGTTCTGTCCTGTCCTATTTTTGACAAGATTTCTTTACTGCAGTTCAGTCATCCTTAGCAACTCAAGAGCTACAAGAAGTCTTTTCACTTCCTAGCATTGCAAATACAGAGGAAGAAGAATGCTGACTTCATCTGGTGGTGTAATTCAAGTTGATAGGGACCTCTAGAGGTCACCTAGTCCAACCCCTACTGAAGTGGGTCCAACCAAAAAAGATTGTTCAGGGATTCTCCGATAGTATTTTAGTAACCCCAGGGATGTATACTCCACAGCCTCCCCAGGCCCTT